>VWZO01025247.1:0-19377 GCA_013396975.1 Bucco capensis
GTGCCAAGGCGCGTGTGAATGTCGCGAGGGCTTCCCGTGTTGTCCTGCCTTCCCCCAGGGTGCCCTTTCGGGAGCCCCGAAGTGTCCCGGCTGCGACGCGGAGCGGCGCGGCCCGGCCCGGGCAGCGGCGGGGCCCGCCCGCCCCGGCGAGGAGAGGCCGGCAGGGGGGCCCCGTCCCTTCCCCGCCTCCTTCCTGAAACACTTATGCGAGCGGTTCGCGGGAAGCCGAGCAGGCCTGCGGGAGCCGGGCGGGGGGGCATGGCTGCTGCGGGTTGTTTCTTTAGGGCTGTGCCCGGCGGGTCGGAGAGGCGGTGGTCCGGGCTGTGCTCTCCACCTAACCCCTGCCCCGTGTCAGACCTGCGGCCAGGCCGGCGGGTGCTGGGGATGCCCACACACAAAGGCAGCGGGGCCATTCGCACCCAGAATTAGGAGGGGCGAAGGAAAGTGTGGAAAGTAAACGTACTGGCTGCTTGTCCTGATATACTTCACACTCCCAGCTCCGAGCGGGAGGGGTTTAGAGCACTGGTTTCATGTGGGGGTCTAAATGTGACCTGGCTGTGAGGAATTCCCCCCCACCCGGGCATTAATGCTATGAAGGAGCGAGTGGTCTTGAGGTATATTTTGAAGTGCTGCAGGGGAAGCACTCAGAGCACTTGGTTAGTATCTTTCTCGTGGTATCAAAGAAGAGAGAAATGCTTTTAGGAGGTGACTAAATAATGGGTGAGGCAAGTAAAAATGAGGAGAATATAAAGGAGGGGAAAATGAAGGTGAATGGTAGCGTGGAAAGGCAGGCACTGAGCAGCTTGTGTTTCCATCCTGTAATTCCCCCTCCCTGCATCTCCTCTTCCTCCTCCTGTCTTTTCATACTGTTAAGGAGATTGTAACAGCAAATATAACTCAAGAGAAAAACAGATGAGCCCCCACTCCAGCCTATCATCTTTTGTGGCCAGGAGGGAAATATGAATGCCCTTTGTATAAAAGCACTCAAGTTTTACGCATTTGCTAGCCACTCTGTTTCAAATACCAAACATAGAACTTGCCTGATACATTTTGGTGTTACTTCCCTGTTTTGTTTCAGAGGACTAAATGTTCTGGTGTAGAATACCTATCATCACTTTCGGAATAGGAGTAGTTTACAGTATAACCTACATTAGATTATACATGGTGCATGGGTTCCTTTTTCCACCAAAAACTGCCAAAGACTTTTGAATGATGAAGTGACCCATTGGTTATGATCTTGCTTGGGTAGCCATGGTTCTGCACGCTGGCAGGGTTGGGGGATCTGTGGTGTAAGAGGTTTCATGCCTGTGCACGAATCTAGCAGGTCTCCTTTTTAAACGACTTTACAGTTTAAAATGTGCCGGGGGCAGGAGAAGGTAAGCACGACATTCAGTGTGCTCATTATCAAAATAAGGAAAACAAATCAATTGCATTAACTGTATGTGCAGTATCACAGTTATTCCACAGTATTTTGTCAGAAATTAAAAGGTTACCACTAAAATGCTATATCCCTATCTTGAGCCTGGCACCACTTATTAATGCAATGGTATTTCAATATTAAGTGATCTTAGAGATATTTCATCTTTCATTTTGAATCCTGAATTTGAATCAGCATTAGGATGTCAGGGCTGAAAGATAAGGTATAACAAACTAAGTAGACAGCTGAAGGGCTCCTGGTGAAGGTGTTGCTGAGAAGGATATCTTGGGCCGTTCGCAGTAACCTTGTTTACAGGGGCATTTCAATTGCAACCTGAATTTCAGTGAGAGGCTGCCTGGACTAATGCCTGTGTGTCTGAAACCTATCACTGTATACTTAAAAAAACTTTTCTGGAAGGTTAGGTTGATTTTCTGATATGAAAATGACGATGTTTTCCAAAGAGGAACACTGCTCTTTGAACTAGTGTACATGAGCAAAGATGTATTCATGACGTTTGATTTTGTTATTTTGTTGTTGTTGTTGTTGTTGTTGTTGTTGGTTCTCTGGTGTGTGAGGATCAGTAGTTACACCAGTCTTTTTAACTTCACATATAAGGCTTTGATTTATTATATTTAAGTCTCGGTGGTTTTGAATGTATTTTCCAGCATATGAAGTCAGTTCAAGTCAGAATGCAGAAAGATGCATATTGTAACAAGGAACAGTTTTGTGGTGATCTGCTAATTTTTTGTTTTCTTTTCCTAAAGCCCTTGCAGGAAAATCACGTGCACTTAGCGAGTGGGTGCTAAATGCCAGCAGCTACACTGAGGAAGAAAAATGCTGTTGAAGTACTTGGGAATAATAAATAGGATACGTAATGGTCAACCACAAGATAAAAATTTTACACAGTGTTTTTATGATTCTAAATTGGCTGCATTGTAAACTAAGCTTACTACTTTATTAAGCTATCAGAGTTTTCAATTATTTAAGATTTCTAGTCAAGCTATCTAATATAGTCTTCATTGTCCATATCAGAAAATTATACATAAGGTTGTAATTCCTACTTTTTGGTATGTGAGGGCTTTATTGTGGATAAGGGTTTAATTTTGACTTATCAAGACAAATATTACAAAGCATCCACACTGAAAAATGATATGGAAATAGCCCAAGTCTTATGAAATGGGGATAGTTACAGCACTGAAATGTACCTAATACAATTTGAGATCCACTCACTAAGAAACCTTGACAGTATCTGCCTTGCAAGTACTGTGCATTTGGAAATACAGTATCTCCATTTAAATGCAGATCTTCAATTTTCTCCAGGGGGCAGTTGGCAAATCTTTCGATTGAAGCACTGATACTAGGAAAACTGAAGATTTACCCATGAACAAGAGACGCTTTAAAGCCTGCTTTTTTTGAAATAATGATTATAAAATTTACTAATATTGCAATTTTGTATTGATTTTGAATGCCCTTTCAAAAGTCAGAGGAAAGAAGGTGTCTTTTACTCAAGGTAGGCCAACATTTGCACACTTAGCAAGATTGTTAGCAATCTTAAGAGAAATAACTGTTACAAATAAGTTTTGGTTTTGCATGGGTATTCTGTTTGCATGTGAGTTTTGTCAAATGGACAGAAAAGTCTTGCTTTGATTTTTGACCTAGATTCCTTCCAATTATTCCTATACAGCTAGTACCTGCTTATTTCCCACTGTGAAAATAGGAGAACAACTGTTGATGTTATCTAGCTGGGGCTGCATGGGCAAGAAGCACACACGTCCAGTAATCTCCCTTCCTCCTCCAAGGCTTCATTAGTAACAGATAAAATAGTGCTGCACTCCGAAGAGAGTGCAAGCCAATATTTCCTTTCATGTGAATTCTCGTTCTTTGAGGGTTTGATTCAAAGGAACATGGAAAACAACCACAACTGTATGGAATGAGTGGATTTATTTCTGTTTCTAGATTTGGCACGCAAATTTCGCACACTTGCAGGGGTGAAAAGGCCTCTTGTTTTATTTGAAACTGCTTGAAACTCAGTGCCAGTAGGTGTCAGTCCTCCTTAGAGGGCCTTGCCCCTTCCAGTCCAGTTTTCTTGTATTGTTTGCCTGTTGTCTAGTTTTTGTGGTGTAACCCAAAGCATTAAAAGCCCAGGATGTAAGAAACAGGGGCTCCCTGTTTGAGCTGCAGGCAGCACAAACTTCCTGTTGCAGGGGACATGAGATCCTGACCTTTTCTGTGCTGGGTGCCATGCACTGTATACATTCCCAGCTGCTTCTGTCTCCCTACAGCAGGCAAGGGTGCTGCCCAAGGATGCTGCCCTTGTCCCTGTGCCTGAGTTATGAGGTTGTGAAGATACCATCCGTATTATGCTCACCTGTTAATGGCATATAACCCGTTGGCCTCAATACCCTAGAGAAAACATGCACTTCAGCCTCTGTGTGGAGTTCAGGCAGATCTGCAAAGTCCAAACTTACGTGCACCAGTGTTAATGGCAGAGTTCCCATTCAGCTTAATTGATATTCCTGTAAACATCTGCAGGTTTCTGTTTCTAGTGGAAGCTACAGCTGGGTGGACTTAAATGAATGTTTTGCATATTGAGGTTGAAAGGAAAGTCAAGCCTGATACATTAACTTATCTGTGTCGTTCTCTTGACATCAGTTGGATTACTACAAGCATATATGACAAGGAGATTAGGTGCAAGATCTTCACACACACGTGCTTTTTTTAGTATGTTGATTGGTGGAGATGTTCCTTCTCTGAAAACCTTGCTCTAAGTCAAGTCTAGGCAAGCACAAACCTGTGCATGCATATACAAGTTAAGCAAAGCCTATCCTTTATAATACAATTTTTTTTTTCCTTTATTATCTGAGCAAGATCTCTTATTATAACTCAACCATTAGGGGAAAGAAAATTGAACTTTTCTCAAACAGCTTTTCTGTTAGGGAATCTAGTGGCAGTTGCTTTGAAGCATGTGTAATTGATTATCATACATTTATTTTAAAAAGGAGACATAACAAGGAATCTAACATGATGTTTTGGAATATATCTTCTCCCTACAATGTTCTTGAGGGAAATGTAAGGTTGCAGGCATCATTTCATGCCCTGTATGTTTTTGAACATAAATCAAAGAAATTGTTGGAGAGTTATAGATGTTCATAGCAACTGTAGCTATAATAAACACATGCAGTATGTATTTTCCAAGCTATTTTGTATGGGTGAAAAGCTGAAGCTGGCGTTTTGTACGAACAATTCAACTTAATCACTGAAAATTTATTTCATAGTTAGGGTGGATTACCAGTGTAGCATGAAGTTGTACACCTTCGTTTAAGTTCATCTGGTTATGAAGCCTCAGTTAAAACTGGGAAAGAATTTAAATTGGATCTAGACACCTTGAAAGAATTATTCCAAACATCAAATGTATTGTGATGCCTCCATGGCGATATTTACCTCTATCATACCACCTATCAACATATGTTTCAGAGTATACTGGATTCTTTAGAGAACAAATAAAAGACAAGAATGATCTGAAAACCCAAACAGTTTTAATTGTAGACATAGCACAGAATTTGAGTATAGTAAGTACAACAGAAAAGAGATTCTTAAACAATCAAGTAGTGCGGAGCTGCTAATGAGAATGACAGCTAGCTTGGGCATACAAATTTATTGATTGTTATATTAGTTTTGGTTTAAAGCCTTAATAGATTGAAAGGGAGAAGTGACTTTTATGGAGAAATTTCAGTAAGGGGAGCATAGCTGCTTGGTGTGTGAGGGTGAGGAAGGCGTTCTATACATTGATGAGGATCCAGATGCATTAAAATGCTAAAAAGAAAATCCAGTAGTCACAGTTAATATATAAATGGATAGACTGGGCGTAGGGCACATTCAGGATCTGTGCAGAGATCAGACAGGCCTAGATGAACAGAGTTTTGGACTTAACATTTAAGCAAAATCCTAAGTGTCTGAATAAAAAAGGTAGGATGTGTTTCTTGGAGTCTGACCTTCCAGGTACTTTCAGGTGTAGCTCTTATTACTCTTCGTACTCCTGTTGGGTTCATAGGTTGATAATTAAAACTGATGCTGCTTATTGAAAATTTTGAGACTAGCTAAAAGCCATGACTTTTAAGCGTGTCACTGTGCTTCTGCTGAACTTCAGTTTTATTGTGGCTGCTTTCCTCTATTATTGCGAGAGCCAGAAATCTCTTTGTAGAAGAGAAAGTTCATCTCTTATTACTTGACTTCTGGAAACAGGGTTTTAAAATACACAACAAATATCCTGAGACTGATGTAGAAACTGAGAAGTTGCTCTGTTTTACTCGTTTCTGGTATTAGCCTTCAATGACTTCCTTTTGATAATATTTTTGAATTTTAAGACCTTCGTGAATTAAACAAGAAGCTTTCTATATTGTCGCAACTGGTGGATGTCAGGAAGGCAGAGCATGGCCTGTCTTGGGCACCAGTACTCGTTTAGACTTCAGAAGAATAGGCAGTGGGGCTGGTTTCTAAGGGTCACCCTTTCCACTGGGGACAGATGGAGGAGGGGGGTGGAAACATACAGCTTCTGCCACTGTGTAAGCCCAAGACTGGCTTTGGCTTCTTCATTTCTCACCTAGCTCTTGCTCCCTATCCTCTGAAAGCTGGAAAATGGACTTTGAATTTTTACTGTGCTTCCTGCTGGATGCAATACTGTGAAAACAAAATTCAATGAGAAAACTAGAAAGGAGAGAAAAGGGAAGGCAGAGTCTCACAGGTTGAGATATAGCTGGGAAGACTGGGAGGAAAAAGATTTGGCAATTCTTGTGTGTCCTGTGATTGGGATCTGTGTATACTTTTACCAAAGAAGAGAGCTGAAGGAGCTGTGTCTCTATATTCATATTGGCCCAGTTGTGATGGATGGGACATGATTATAGAGGTAAGGAAAAGTGAAGTCTAACCCAGAGACTTCAGCCTTGACAAGTGACAGTTGGGCTGTGTGAGGTAGGACTGTTGAATACAGTTGGATTACTGCTCTCATGCTGCAGTCAGAAGTCTCAGCCTTTCTGCATGGGCATTTGGGTTTTTAGAGGCTCTTAGGAAACTTCATTGACTGAAATTCCTGCTTCCATAGGGATTTATTTTTAATTGTCTTAAATTAGTATCTTCAGTTCCATGTGACAAAAAGCTTGTTTTATGCTATGTTTAATTCCTAACAGAAAAAAAGCTTTTCCTGCCATATTACAGTCAAAAGAGACCAGGTGGATAAGGGTTGAGAGCAGAGTATGTGGAGTCTGGGCAGCAGGCTGGGCACTGGAGCACAGAAGGCAGGCGCTCCAAGGTCACAGTGCTTCCTGCGGCACAGCTGGGAGCTGAACGCACAACCTCAGGTTTTAGTCCTTTCCCTGTCTTCAACATGCAATCCTAGCCTTGCACCTTGAGCAACGGAGGCACAGAAACCGTGCTCTTGCAACAGGCATTAAATGTGATGGTGCCAGTTTAGTCACAGAAAGGTGAGATGATGTGTGGGCAGTGATGCAGCCAGTCACTGAGCCCAGCCTCATAGCCAGGATTTCAATTACCTGCCTTACACTGTCTCTGCTGGGAGGAGAGCAAGATTAATATGCTGGTGCTACCACATGCTTTCATTTCTCTCATGTGACATGGTCCAGTGGTGGACAGGGTCCTTCCAAAGGAGAGGCAACTTTGGGTGGATGTGTGTGTTGAATCAGTATGGTTGCCCTACTATAAATGGTGCCTGCCTTTCATAAAAATTACTTTTAATCTTTTACTTCTTGGATCTTGCTTGTTCTTACTTTTTGTAATCAAAGGGAGGTGAGGACATGAACTGAGTATCTCTGAAAATTGGACCACAAAGCCTTATTCTTGTGTGTGCTTGTGAGTGAGAGTGCACGCTTGTATGCAACGTGCATATGCATGCTTGGATGTTGTATATGCATGGGATCTCAATTATTTTGCTGTTTGAATCATAGAGCACGCTGTCTTCATGTACTGTCAGTTTTGGTTTCTGCTCTTTGAAATAAAGTTCAAAATATTAAAGAAATAATACACAATATACTAGTTGCTAGAATAGTCATAGTGCCTAAGGGGAGAAGAGGGTTGTGAATAATCTGTCTTATAAATTCCTGGGAAAAAGCCCTTAACTCCTCCTGACTAAACTCTGCAATGGTGCACTTTTAAAGGGGACCCTTCTAGATTTTGTTTCTGAAATTTGCAGGTTATCCTGTAAGTAAGCAGATCCTGTTTAGAAAGCAGCATGCAAGCTCTATAGTCACACTCTGGCTGTGCTGGGAAAATGTATGGTCCCAGCTACTCTTTGAAGAGTGACCCTGATCTAAATGGTGAAACAACTAAATGTGAATGAATTATTGATAATTCTTTAACATTAAATGTGAGGATGTGTTCAGATTATTGCTTCCTGGTTTTAGCTCTAGGAGAGGTATTTTTAAGTTTTGCTTCTCTGGTGTTATTAGTTTACTTGGACATCAGTAAGAACTGCAGAAGCTGATGCAGGTTCTTCCAATCCCTGTTTGGTTCTGGAGGGCCAAGGCAGGAGCTAAAGGGGCAATAACAGATATTCGGAATCAGACTGGGATTTTGGTCAGAATACCAAACTTTGCCGTAATACGGATGTTGTGTGCCGTAGTTTTAGCATGGGCTAAAAGGCTCTAGATGAGGTATTACATGAAAGAACCAGCCCCTTCCCGCTCCCAAAATCTTTTGACTTGTACTCTGCATCAGAAAAAAATGCACTGAAAAGTGTGACTGATGCAAGGCAGGCTTGATATGAATCTAAGATAAACAGGATGCCCATTGCACTTAATTTAGCAATTTCAAGGCAGAAAATGCTTTTGATCACAGCTAACAGCTTCTCATCTGCAAATGCCACAATGAAGACAAAGCAAAATATATTGTGGTGAATTCTGCAGTTCACAGTTGTGACTGTCAGAACCTCCTATTATAGTGAGCGAGACTTCTGCTTGTGTCACGACTACCTAGGATGCAGGATTTCAGAGCAGCATTAAAAAAAAAATACAGTAAATACACAGTTTCAAAAGTCCTGCAGGACATGCAGCAAACACCAGTGATTCGAACTGGGTGAAGTTGTCAAAGGTTGCTTTGCTCTCCAGAGCCTGGCAGTAGCTCCACTGAAATGTGATGCCATTGGTTTTCAGCGAAGGTTTCTTTCTGCAGGGCTGCAAACAGAGATCAGCTGCTACTGTGTATACACAACTAGGGAACAAATCAAGCAGCACATTTAAGCAGCCTTTTTAACCCTGAGACTTTCCAAGATTTCTTCTTCATGCAGGAAGTTTCCTTTATATTGTCAGCTGTCGCACTTTTCTCATGTAATGAGATCAGAGCTAGGATCACTGCTGCACAGTAGAAAGACTTGCTTAAGACATTTGTCCTTGAAACTGCACCAAACTCTTGGAAGAACCCAGAACCTGTAAGTATGTATGATATAGGTAACAATAGCACGGTGCAAAGCTGCAATCAGCCATTATACAATATCCGATTAGCAGGGTAGGAGGGATTTTTCCTTTTTTTTTTTTTTGATGTTATTTTACATTCATTTTCAATTTGTTCTAAGGAAACAAATCAATTCGGGCTTCTGATACAGTGACTTTGCAGTAGATGAGCTAGTAGAAATATGTTTGATTTAACTATTTGTTGCTGTCATGTAGCTTGTGGGACTATTATTGTAGCCATCAAACTGTAGAGAACTTTTCTTACATTTTTAGGCATTTTAAAGGTTTTGGGGGGTCCATCTTGCGAATAAGTTTTTGCATTGCTTTTTGATTTTGGCAACCCCACCCAACACCAAACTGTAACTAACAGGGCAAATGGAATTAGTGCATATTGGTTTTAGGTAGCAATAAAATATATGTTTGCAGGCTTAATTTAGTCGTTAACAATGCTGCACTGTTTGGGGTGCTTTTTGTCTTAATTGGATTCTACTCAAGACTGTCTATTTTGTGTTTTACTATCTTGTATGTGTCTGTTTAAGTTACTTTGCCGGGACTGCAGTCTGGTTAAACCTGTATTTAAGCACTATTTATATTCTGAGCACATTTCTGGTAAAATAAGTGTTTGAGGGTGGTTTGTTGTTGGGTTGTTTGTTTTTTTTTTTAAAGCCTTAAACAGTATAGTTTTATTAGCTGTGAGCACCAGAGAAGGCACAACATGGTTGAATGTCAGACATAGACCACATAACCTAAGTCTTAGGTGCGCTAAGTCTGATCCGAATGTGTCCACTTCTGTGACTGCAAGTAATAAAAGCTTTGAGCTCCCTTTCAATAAATTTTTCATACACAATGATTCTTCTCTTTATCAGATTAATTTCTCCCAGGTTAGCCTGATTGATAGCTGGATTGTGGTTTCTTAAGAGCTTTCTCCATGAAACCCCACCGAAGAGCTGCATTCCATTTAACCAGTGAATGTAAAAACTGGTAACCATGGATTCAGCCACCACTAACTGTCGAGAGCAATGACTTGTTGTAAACAATACAAATGAGCCAGGATAGCAGAAGCAACCAGACATGAAATGATTTTAATAGAAATTACGGTAAAAGTCATGTGATACTGTATTAGCTTGAATTCAGTGTTAAAGGGAAAGTATTTCAGTTTTTCAGGTTTGATTTATATTTCACATCTCCACTGGCTTCATGTTTGTGTAAGACCCCCAGAAGGGAAAATGAAGCAGTTCTTTGGAAATGCCTCTGCTTAATTGAATGTTGTGACTTGGGCCCTTGACACTGAAAATGTAGGAATAACTCTAATCAGTGGGATTGTCATGTACTTAAAATATAGTATCTGTATT
Organism: Bucco capensis; assembly: GCA_013396975.1. NCBI lineage: Eukaryota > Metazoa > Chordata > Aves > Piciformes > Bucconidae > Bucco > Bucco capensis. The sequence continues at coordinate 10,227 of VWZO01025247.1, forward strand.
TGTAAGATGGAGGCCTTTCTAGGTAAGTTAGTAGGAAAAAAATGTATTCTAAGGAAAAAAATAATGTGTAACTAAAGATAAATAATGGAAATGCAAGTTTTAGTACTGTTGTGTGGTTTGGATATTTTTATTTGCTTGTTTCGGTAACATGAAAACAAGTTCTATTTATCCCTTCATTTTCAAATGTTATGACTTTCATTTCTCATCTACCATTCCTCAAATCCTCTTCCTAATTTATATCCTTTCTTTTGGAGAACTAGTAAACCATAGTGTCAGCTATTATAATAATTACAGCATGATGATAGGCACATGCAGATCGCATGAGCAGTCGTGTGTCCTATCTCAGGAATTTCCATCCCTACAAAATCTTTGCTGACTCCCAGCTGTCACATGGCTGTCACTCACAAATTCTACCCATAACCAAATCCTCCTCCCTGGGCATGCGCTCACCAAAGCTCTTTCCATACATGTAGACATAGGCACAAATGTCCCTGCTTAAGCACTTTCTCTACGTAAATGGGTCTCTCCCCCAAGCCTACTACATTCCTCTGATATTTCTCCCTCTGTTTGTTCGTGGGTGCTTCTTTACTGCTGTGCCTGTGCTTTGTAAAGAGGAACCTAGAAGGGGAATAGTAGTAAGAAATGCAAACAAAAATAACTTTTGGCATTATTTAATACAGCAGTTCAAATCAGTGTGACTCTACATTCACAATTTTCCCAGCTCCCTAAGCCTCTCAAAAAAATTTAACCCTTACTATTCTGTAGATGACACTGTCACCTTGCAGTATACTGACCTACTGTTTTGTGTGTTTACTTGCTGTAATGTTTATACTATTTGGAAGATCTAGATTTATTATAAGAGTCCTAGACTAGAACTTTGCTTATTTCTATATGTCTAGGTTATTTCTGTATTCTGTAGATGTCACATGCACCTGTGTTGTTTTATCAATAATTATGATTTATTTATTTTTCAACCAGAAGTATTTCAAACAATTTCTAATCAATCTGTTACAGCTGGCCAGTCTCTGTCAAGCACAAGTTGCAGCTAAAATGCATAGGTAGATACAGGACAAATCCTGCTTTCCCTGTTCTTCAAAGCTGCCTTGCCAGATGGAGGGGCTGACTGCTTGTATGATTCGGGAATGTAGTATTTGGCTTATACATAGATTAACAGCAAGCAAAAATAGACCGACTTCTGCTGAAAAAAACCCCACTTTTTAGAAGTAAAAGGAAAGCACTTAAACAGGAATGTTTAAAAAAAAAAAAATCCAAATTGCAAAATATTTTCTGTTGCTTGTCTGTGTCAGTGTTAATAGTGTATTGGGGTACTCCTGTACATCAGACCTATAAGTATGTTAATACTTTACCAGAAGGAAGGAGGTGGCTGGACAGAAAAGATAACAACTTGACTTGGTGCACGTACCCTGAGACAGAGCCAGAACAGCAAGTAAAATGCAGGTGAAACCACAGTGAAACTCAAGACCAATATCCGAACAAATTGGAGAAGTCTCACTGGCCTCCTCACTGTGAGCTCATTATGAAGCATTAGTAGTACCTACACCCCTTGAAAATCATGTGGGGGACATTGGAAGTGTTGTGCCTGGCCAAAAAGCAAGTTCTAAGCTGAAGAGAGAATGCAGTGTTCGGGAAGAAGTGCGCTTTGCTCAGATTATCTTCAGCATCTTTAAGATCTGTGACATACTTGTCTACTCTTCTGTATTTTTATCAAATACTGATTTTGTAATGCAGAATTTACAGGAGTCACTGGGGAGCTGCCAAAACTCTTTGCCCATCTGCAGATAGGAAGAACAGGGAGCCAAGTCTGCTTGTTTCTCTCCCCTTTATAAAGTTCAGGTGCTGGTTGATGGGCAGCTGCAGGAGACTTAGATCAGAATTCTCATTGAAGGAGAGCTCTATGTGAATCCTCATAATGGAGACCCCAGTGTTTGTTTTACCCATAGAGAAATTTCAGTCAGGCATACCTTGGGACTGGCAGAAATATTTAGCATTAAAATAATTTGTAATAATTAATGATGTCTGTCTTGTAAACATAGTAATACAGAATAATAGCAACAAGTTGTCTTTTATGATTGTAATTCTAATCTACTACTTTTATGCAAAGACCTCTTCTGTCAATTAGGTATGTTTTGTATATAAAAATAAACTATGGGCAGTTCAGTCAGTTAAATTCAAGTGGTGTTAAGTACAGCCACCTTTTTTTTCTGTTGTTAAAAAAAAGGCAATTTGATATGGAGGTAATAGGTGTAGAAAATATAAGGTAAAGTGGTGTCCATTGGTGTCCTCAACCACACTTCATGGTTGAGACAGCCAAGAGCACTGCAGGTAAGTGAGAAACAAATTGGTAGCTTTTGTCAGGTAGACTCCTGGGTATCAGGAACCTGACTGAAACTACTTAATTTCATGGAGCATGGCAACTAGTTGTTCACTGCATGACAGAATATTGTTCTTTGACTTATTAACTCTATGTAAGCATTAGTGTTTTATAAATTTCTGCTCCTTTCTAATTTTGCCTCTTAATTAATGTGGGTAAGCAAAGGTCTTTTGAGGACTCATATAGTCATTTTGTCTTTTGAACATTTCTAGATGTACTTCTTCCCATGGGCTATTGAAGACCTATGATTTATGGGTTATAGTGTTCTCCAGGTCAGCAAAACTGTCATGGGGTCTGAAGACAGGACTGTGATCTGTATCAGCTGGATTAACTTTCCATTAACTTTCTGTGACTAGAACATGTCTTTGATTATTCTGCATTATTCCTTTGTACAAAATAAGGTCATTCTCTGTGTATTTTAGTTTTAACAGAACCATACTGTCACTGACCATCAGCTTTTGCATGCATAGACTCTCTCCTTCCTGGCAAGGCTTTAGGCCCAGATCCACAAAAGGATTAGATGCCTTAAATGGGACTTAAGTGGGATTTAGGCATTGAAAGCCCAATCTGAGATCCTCAATATCCCCACTGAACTGCCACCTAACCTTAGAAGTTGCCTAACTTGTGTGAGTGCCTACGTTTTCAATATCCAGCTTTCCCAGGTGGCCAAGATCTGCTTTGGATGTTCTCAAGCACTTCCATCCTGACAAGGTTGAGCCTCTCTGCTCCCATCCTTCCCCCCACGTCCCGACAGACTTAAGAAAGCACAAACTTCTTTTGCAAAATGGTGGATTTCTGTGTGTAATGGATCTCACTTTCTCCAGCTGAGTCCTTGAAGAAAAGGATCCTTCAGTAGGTTTCTTTCAGAAGCAGCCTGGGAACCTTGAAAAAGATATCAAAATGAAGAAATTTGAGTATCACTCCTTAAATGTATAGGTCCTAGAGAAGGAGTGGGACTTCAAATGTGTGTGGCCTTTGTTGTCTCCTACTGGCAGCCTTAGGCTGCTCTCAGCTTGGTGATGGCTGCTTATGAATTTGAATTTGCTGGCACTACACAAGACACAGGGCTGAGGGCTCCACTGCACAGGCAGAACACCTGAAAGTTGGGTACTGGGATATGAAATTATTATTGCTTCTAGAGGTTTTCTTGGAGAATCCAGGCCCTGGTGCTTTGTAATAGCAGTTTTGGGGAAAGCATTTGTTGGGGAAGAACCCTTTTCTGCAAGAATTGAGAATTTCACTTGACTCTGTGGTATACGGTAGATGTTTTGCTTTTTGAAAGCCAGACTTATAGGAGTGTTCTGTGTGTGTACTCTGCAATAATAATGGTCACTTTTTAGAGTGTCAGTCTTGAGAATTTCTGGAACTGTGGCTGGATTGATAGCTGTCTTGCTCTGCAGAGGCCAAAGCAAATAATGTCTTGTTAGTAGCTGAGTAAGTGGTCCTGTGCCATCACTTATTTCTCAGCTATACTCATGACATTTCATGTGTTCTCAGTCATGGCTGTTGTTTGTTTAAATCCTGCTCAGTCCCTTGATTTATCAGTTTTCTGTAGACTTTTGTTCAAGTAGTCCCAAATGCTATCCTATTTCAAACAGATGCATCCTTATCAGCAAATAGCCTTTCATCAATAACTTTAACTCTTTCCCGTAACTCTGGATATGTTCACTTTGATCTTCTATTTTTTAAAATCTTGAAATACTGGATTTTTTTAATAAGGGCAGTATTTAGGAAATCTGTTAGAATTTCTCCTGAACCATTCCCTCTTTTTATGCAAAAGTTGTACAGGCATTTGCCTGTACGTCTCCTCTACTTTAAGAGCATTTTTCTTTTTTTTTTTTTTACTGAGGCAACTTTTTAATCAGAGAATTCCTACTTTTCTAATTTGTATGCAACCTTAATATTATGTATTGCTAATTTTGATTTATGTACATGTGTACAATCTTGAAAACAGCAATATAGAGCATAAAACATATTTGTATAGAGGTATAGCCCAGAAACTATACAAACACAAAAATAGATATGCTCTGAACATTTAGAAACTGCAATCAGAAAAAGCCTGTATATGGTGAATAAACATAACGTGTGATAACAAGTGCTATGTGTGTTCCTTACAAAACTCAGTTATGTTTATAATGAGGTAGCTAAAATTTGTAGGACTGTCTATGATACTTACTTCTTAATAGCTAAGAATATTATTTGATTATTTTTAAAACTGATACAGGGAGATCTGTTATTTGCATGAAGAATGTGTGTTACAAATTAACCTGTAACTTTCAGTCCACTAACTTTGTGTGTTCAGAATAGTGTGCTTGAATTATTACACATTTATTTTGGTGTTTTATTACATCCAAACATTGACTCCTAAGCACATCTTCCCCAATTTCATTTGTACTTTTGAATTATTTGTCACTTAATCTCACTGTGGCATTTCAAGGACAAACAGCTTTGTGAAATTATTTAGGGGCAGTCTTGTGAGCTTTCATGTCTTGCTATTTTATTGCAAGATCTACTCCTTGACTTCCGTGAAGACACTAACATGTTGTGCAGAGTGACAAAACTGAGCACAAAATAGGTATAGCCAGGTATATTAGGCTTACATACTTATACCTAATATAATACTTTATATTACATATTATACTTTATATTTGGTATCTAAAGAAACCCATTGCTGGAAGAAGCTGGTATTGTGAGTGTTAAATCATCATACATGATGAACTTACGACTGTCATATGGAACTAGCTTTAGGTATAGGAAGTTCAGCAAGTATTGTGCCTTGGTGGTTGCCAGATGACTTGCGTGCTTACTAAATACTATATACAGTGCTTCCATTTGCTGAGTTACTCATTGAGCTTTTAATAGGCAACTTAATTTTAGTTAAGGTTCAGTTTAGTAACTTCTGCAATTAGTGGAAAACACTGCCAGTGTTCATCTGGTAAACCACATTACATATGATACGGACACGCACGGTACGTGCAGAGGTAAAAGATAACAGATTGATTCTGATGGATCCTATCATGACAAGCTTTTCAGGATAAATTACAGACCCTTTTAATTACTGGGGGTAACCTAGCAGAAAATTGAATCTTGAGTTTTCATGTAGGAGGAAGTTTGGTCTCCCTTGCTCACCATTGCGTCTCAATACTGACAGCGGCTCCATGGGCTGGGGTCCCCAGCTACCTGTCAGGCTGCAAGCTTCATGTCGGTGCCAGTGACATGCCATTGCTGAGATGGGCTTATGAGCCATTGTAAAAGGTCTTATGTTTGGGACAAGCTTCTGAGCCTCGTCCTGCTTCTTTGCTTTGTCTGTCTGAAAGCAGCTGGGGTACAGGAGGTAAGTCTGCTGCTTGAGTCTTTTAAGGCATTTTTATGGGTTGTTTTATGGATATGGGTAAAGGACTACAGGTGATGTTTTTTTTCCCCCTTATATAAAATGGAGATATGACTTCAGTCAGCCAGCCAGCCAGAATCCTGCAAAATGAAATACTGAGGACATTATCCTATTAACTATGGATTAATGTGGAAATAAAGACAAAGATACAACAACCAAAAGCAGCAAGATTTTATTTTTTTTCTGAGTGAATAGGTTAAAATGTATGCATCTGGCTGATGTTGCTGGAAAATGGAGGTCCATGTATTCCCACAGAACAGACACTACAAGGACAGTTAGAGCAGGGTCTTGCCCTGTCTGTAGTGCTCTTGTCTGAACTAGGATTACTCAGATGCATAAATACCCAAAATGCAGGGATCTCTGACAAAATAAGTAGAAATTGTATAGTAGAGGAGGCACAAGGGACTATATTGTCTTTATCATAATTTTGTCCCTTGCTCGGAAGTAAATGCCAGCTGCTTCTGTGTGGAGTGAAATTCAGGTGTGCATGTGCCAGTTCAGTCTATTGAGTATCAAGTCACTGTCATGAAACTGTCTGTGTGTGCGGAGCCCTGCCATAGTTATAAATATAATGATGTAAGTAAAGGTAATAATATTTTCTTGCCATAGAAATCTAGTGTAGAAAAGGTGAGACTGGCAAAAGGCCCCTGTTGAGTCAGGTGTAGAACAGGCAACAGAGAACTCTGATCTGTAGGAGGATGTAGGTAAGTAAGAATCTTTCAATAAGAAATTGTTCTCCAGCTATATGGAAAAGTGTACAGAATAAAGTCCTGTCTTCACTGAGATCAGCAGGAATCAGCCTCAATATCATGGTAGATTCTGTGTACTCCTGTGGTGCTCTTCTCGCCAATGACAGAAACCCTAGTACAGACTTCAGCAGAATCCTCACCATCAGTTTAGGTTTGATCTTTACAGGAAAGGTATCACTGCCAGTAATATTACAGAGTAAAGAAAATACTCCCAAAGGAAGGGGTTTTAAAGCTTTGTGTTTTATATTTTGACCCTGTTACTTTGAGTGATACCAACATAGAAAATGAAATGCCTGTGAGGATTTTTACAAAGCAGAGCAAGAATTCCATCTCCCCCAGTTTTCCCACTTACAGGAAACTAAGGATTAAGATTTTGGATGCTAATCATAAGAAGCCTTGAAAAGGGAAAAAAACCCAACAACATTATCTACCCTATAGGAATATTTGTTTGTAAAGTATGTGAACTTCTTGATAGAAAGAAGCCATAAGAAATTCCAGATAGTTACACCTCTGTGACAGAAGTCTGTATTTAGGCTTCTGATAGTCTCCTTATTTATAACAAAACCTTTGAATATCATTTCCAAGACATTCAGCTATCTGAAACGATGTGATAATGAGGACAGAGGCTAGGTAACAACATGGCAAATAAGTGTGAGGAGATGGTGAGCTTAACCTACCAGGTGAAAGGACGGTTAGTATAGCAACTGCATGAACACTTCAAAGCATGCACCTAGTTTGCTGCACTAACTTAATTATCCCTGCTATAGATATGTCTGACAAACATATCTATAGCCTAGATACTGTTACTTCTCAGTGGGTAATAGCAGAAGGTTTCAGTTTGGTTGCCAGTCGACCAAATCCTTCCTTGTACTTCCTTGCATGACACTCTTCAAGGACTTTAGCTGCCCTTTTGCTCATTTGATGAACAGAAACTTACTCCTTCCTTTTTAATATTAGAAAATACTGCAAGATAGAAAAGATGCAGCCTAGTGGGATGGGCGTAAAATGATTTTTTTAAGCAAGTCTGATGAAGATTTGATCATATTTTAATCAAATGCTGCTTGAGCCAACCAAGAATAAGCTTTTATCACTTATGCTGAATCCATCATATTCTGATGTCAGCACTACTTCTCAGCAGGCATCTTGTGTCCTCTGTGTAATACTACAGGGTGTTTTTGAGAATCTCAGTGTTGTTGACTTTCTCCACAAATAACGTGATCTGAAATGTGAAGAGACAGGATTACCCTTGCACTTCCCATCGCACAGAAAAGCAAGCCAGTGCCCTCTTCTTTGACACTAAAATGTGGCCTACTGTTGGCAAGCTGTGGGCTTTAATAGGCAAAGACTGTGGGGAACTTCTCATCTTTTTAGTCTTTCTGCTTCTGTAAAGTCTGTTACGTAGGGAGGTGCAGCTTTTAAACATGGTCATTTTTGATTCCCATCCCTGGAGTCTGACTGACAGGTTGGGAGTGTGGAGGATGGGAGTAGGCTGAAAAGAGAAGCTGAAAACACAGGATGTATACATACATTGAAATGGAGCAAAATAAAAATAAATGTGCTTAGGTGAACCCAGAGGGGATCTGCTTTAAGGCCACTCTTAACGCCTGTTTTCGATGGTCTGTGGTGAAAATCAGTAGTTTAAAAATATGCTATTTATGTCTCCTTTGAACTGAGTTTGTGCAAACTCATTAGCCAGCAGTTCCAACTGGAGAGAACTGAGCTAAAATTTTGATATATTTTTTGCTTTTTATCTGAACAATACTATTTTAATTGCAAACCTTAAACAAAAAAGTAACTTTGGCATATATTCTTTTTCACAGTTAGCTTATATTGGCTGCCTCCTTTAATAAGAAGCCCACAGGCATTAATATATGCTAAATATCATTTGCTCAACTAAGTCTTAAAAATCAGAAATGTGGTTTCATAGGTGTAAATGTAGACTTTATCTGCTGTCCTTTGAGGTGTTACTGTGGATTCCCACTTTTGTGGCAAGGATCAAAAGTTTTTTGTTGACAGAGTAGTTTTCTGATTTGAGAGTGCGGGTGAACATTAGTGTGTTTTATTAACTCCCTTTGCTCTCCATACTGATCTTGACAATCACACTGACAGTAAAACTTTGAGATTTACGAATGTTTTATTTTTTCCGTGTTGGCCATTTGAATTTTCTTATGAAATACTACTTCTGTGATAATTTGTGCGAGCTTGTCTCTTTTGGAAGAAAGTATTAACTTTTCCCTATTTCTTGGAAACTCTTCATGGTTTTCTCTTTGTTTCCTCTATCGTAATAATTTTTATTTTGTCTTGATGATTGGTAGACCCATTTTTTTTCCTTTTTATGTGCAAGAGGATAAAAGATTTGAGAAGAGGCATGCATAGTTTGATTATTGTCTGCTTTCCTACTGTAACTGAAAGGATTACATCTTACATGAAGTTTTACTTATGCGTGTAGTAGTAGCTATAGAAGCATAGGTGCATTGTGAGCTATTATTTTTAAACACAGAGTTTTTGAAACTCGATACTGAAAGCAATCAGTTCATAGAAAATTAAGGAAAAATTATTCCTTTGATGCATGTATGCATCTTTCATTGTCTGGTGTGATAACTGTGCCCACAGCAGAGG
>VWZO01025359.1:0-19570 GCA_013396975.1 Bucco capensis
TCTTTTCCAGTCTTCGTGATTCTGTGATTAATGTGTAATGGTATTTAACGTAGTAGTTGGCATTTTTGGCTCACGTGTATAATGGTTTTACATTTTTTTAATGTATGTAATTTTTTATTTACCTTACTTTTGTTTGAAATGTATTTCAGATGCTGTCGCTTTTACCTGGAAGAATCCTTCGACTTCTAGAATTCATTGGATTTTCTGGCAATAGGGTATTGGATCTAATCTCTGGTTTTTCAAATTAAGTCTTTTTTCTGATAAAGACTGTATGGATTTAATGTCCTATATTTCGCAGTAGGAGGATGATGATTTGTATTGTTTATCAGTATTTTAGTGTTGTTAGAAAGATGAGAAGTGGGCTAGATGGCGCAGGCATAAAAGCTCATACGGTGATATCTTGATCTTAGACATCCATGAGAAGTAACCAGTCTGTTTCACAGGAAGTTTTGAAACTACAATTTCCTTTCCTTTTGCTGGTCCTTAAGAAGCATGTATCAGCTTTCCTCTCTAGCCTATAAAGTCAGAAAGATTAGTTCCTCAAACTAGTAACTAAGGGGAGAGTCACAGTTCTACATTTTTCCAACCATAAACCCAGCCCATTTCTTCGGGAAAAGGGTTTTCTGAATGTCATATGTCACTGTGGAATCTCACAACAGCTTTTTCTCGTGAATGAGGAAGGTATTTGTAATCATAGCATTTTTTGTAAACCTAGTCTTGTTTTTGGAGTATCTTACAGCCCTTTAAAATTCCTTTTCACCACTATAAGCAATAGAAAATCCTCAAACCCAAACCAAACAAAGCAACATAGAGAATTATATGTAGCTAAACTTGAAGTTGTTAATAAGAGAAAGAGTCACTATATGGCGTTATTGCTGTTAGTTTATTCACAAATACAGTTCTGTTTATGTAAAATTAGACTTCAGTAGAGACCTGTTCATTCTGTTTCTTCTTGTGAAAGGCCTGGTAGATGCTGAAGCCCTTCCATAATACACGATTTTGCCCTGACTGAAAAGGCAATCAAAGCTGGAAGGAAAAAAAAAAAACCCCAAACCAATTTTGGAGTATGGCCATGGTTTTTTTGTATGGTGCTTGAATTCTCATATAACTCAAGTTGCTATGGAATAAAGCTCCTGTTAAGTTAACATTTGTTTTGAGAAAAAGCTTTAAAGTTCTGGTATGTTTCTGAAGGACCACCGCTTCTGAGCAGGGAAGCTCCAAGCATGTCTCAGCAATGCCCCAAGCAGTCAAGCTGTCATGTAATGGGAATAAAGTGGAAAGGATGGGAACAAGTTCCATGTATTAAGAGCTGAGCTAATCTCCATGAATCTGGATTTCCTTTCTCAGCACACACAAATTCCTTTGTAGGTTTTGGAAACATTATCTAAAAGTTGGTGTGTCAGCAGAGCTAATATTTTATCAGAACCTCTAAACAGTGGCTAACTCAATGGAAGAGGATTGAGGATTACCAGAGGTTTCTGTGAAGGAAGGCCTTTGCTAATAAGTACCACTGGGACACCTGAGGGAGGTTGTCACTAAACATAAATTAAAAGGCATTATTCTAAAAAGCTCATAGCCAGAAAATAGTGGGAAAAAGATGTAGACCCGTGTGCCTATATGGTCTATATAGTGTTCCTGTTTCACCAAAAATTCATGGATAGTTCTGTTCAGTGTTAGCTTAATCTTCTCCTTGAGAAGTACTATCAGCTGTGGCGGAACTGTTTTAGTGGAGGGTGCTGTTGGATTTGAGATAACAAAGTGCTGAATTCTGAAATACTTCTATCTGAAAGGAAAACTGGATTTAGGGAGCCAGAAAGTATTAATAGTAACTCTGCATACTGATAGTTAATTCTGCATATGTTTGTGATGTTTCTTAGGAGTTGGGCCTCTGTCAACTACGGGAAGGCGCATCTGGCAGCAGTTTGAGGGCCATTTTGTGTACTTTCACCCTGTTGGTTTATCATACTTACGTCTCCTTAATCCTTGGTGAGACACAGCATGTCATCCTACACATTTTCATAGATATTGTGATTTTTCTGAACCGAATTTCAAAACTGTGGCCAACTGGCTTTGTAAAATAAGATTGCTGTAGACCTAATTATAGTCTGAAACAAATAACTCTGACTTGACAAAGCAGAAACAGTAAGTGTAGATGCTAGCATATTGTTACATTTGCAAGGCTGACTTAACATGCAGCAGCAAAATATCACAAAACACTTTTAAGTTCAGATAAATCCTCATCCTTAAATTAATGTCAGGTATTGTGAAAACTATCTCCAGAAAGTAGTCTGTACTCCCCAACAGTTTACTTGGAAGTTCACATGTGGAAAAATTAATTGCTTTTGCCACATAGGGCTGAAAGTCATCATTAATTCTATATGCGTTCCGTATGTATAGATTTTTTCAGTCTTTAGTTTGGAAGAATTTTAGTCCTTGTCCCTCAGGCTCATCAGGAAATAGGAGAAGTTCATTTCTTTCAGTATCACCTGTTCTTCATTGCTGAGCTCAAAATTAAGAAAGGAGGCAGCTGAGGAATGTTTTCCAAACTTAATAAAGCAATTAAAGGGATTAAAAATATAGCTAGGATCTATAGCGGAACAGTTTAAGGACTATTCATATGTTCTATTCTATTTCTATTTACAGGCATTTACTCTCTTTAAAACACTTAGTACTTTCAGGACAAGAATTCGTTTTTATAGAAACACAATTTGATGAAGTGATTCTGCTTTTGCGTAAAAGCAATCATCCATTAATCTATTCAAGTAATAATATGATTTGGAATCCAAAATCTTAATCTATGAAATTTGTGTTTTTTTTAAGTACACTGAGATTGGTTTGTTATGTTTTCTAGGTACAGGGGAAGCCAACGTTCAGGAAGCAGACAGTCTCCTTGAACCCTACCTCCAGAAATTTCCAAATGTATGTATTCTCAAAACACTTTTTAACAGCTGTGTTCTTGCTAATCTTAAATAGTAACTGGGTGTTCTTCTCATCCCCTTTCAAGGGTTCCATTATTCTGTTTTATGCTGCCAGAATAGATATACTGAAAGGAAATTTTGAAAAGGTAAATATGTATTTTTGTTGTTGCTTTTAAAGTTTTTATTTGCTCGCTTTTCAACCTGGGGAAAAAATACGGATTCATCTAAATAACATATTTTAATTGCACTGATAATTATGCACTTATCCCTGTTTGTATTCAGTGTTGTTATTGATCCCAGCTCTCTGTAAATGAAACTGAAATAGAAGTCTATCCTATTTTACTATCCATGTCTTCTCCACTTGGGTGCTAGGAAAGACCTTGCTCTGTAATTAGACATGGCTCTCATGTGGACCTGTAATTGAGCCAGTTTTCATCACTCTTACTTAACTACATCGTAGGCACAGTTGAGGTTCCAGGAATGCATGGCAGTCCAGCAAGAGTGGAAACAGATACATCATCTCTGTTACTGGGAATTGATGTGGTGCTGCACCTTCCAGCAGGACTGGCTTCAAGCATATCGGTATGCAGACCTGCTCAGCAAAGAGAGCAGATGGTCTAAGGTAAATGGGCAGGTAGACATTGTTATGATATACCTGTAGCCTCCCCACAGTTAAATCTGCATTTCAGTTTGCACAGTAAATACAATTTTTGCTTTCTTCTGAAACCCACAAGGCAAGGGACAGTGGCACCAAAATGATAGGTTTAACTGATTGTTTAAGGAGGAATTATTATTTAACATTTTGAAGCCCTAGAGCCATAGCTAAGAGCACTTCAGCCTCTCTAAAAACAGAGGTACTTAGCAAAGTTGTGAGAAAGAAGAGGGAGAGGAAGACTGCTAACTTGCATCTCAAGTCAAATTATGACACTCAATAATAAAACTTGGCTGAAGAAACTGTGTTGTAGTTTAATGGTTAACATATGAGAGCACGCCTACTCAGCAGATGCTCTTTGACATGAAATGACAAGGCTGCTGGAGACAGGGCCCCCTGAGAAGTGGAGGTATCTACCTTTTCTTTTAAAAATGCTTCTCGGATACGAACCAAGCACAATGTACAAGTAATTTTTGATTCGTAGTTTTTGTCTGTTTTTTTTCTGTTTTGTCTGATATATCTAATTCTTGACAAAAGAGGGAGATAACGATGTGTTAAACATGAAGTGCAAATGTCTTGAACAGAATTATGGTTGTTCCTCTTTTCTCTGCAAAGCCCAGTTATTGAATTCACCTTGAGTCAGTACACTATTTTTTGCTCTTTTGTCAGACATACATCTCTACCTGTAACAGATCATATAATAACAGTAATAGACTTTAGAATAGTTACGTCATTTAGTCTCATGTCTTTGTCAGTGATTTGCATAATAAATTATTCTGTTCTATGGAGGAGACACCTTTAGCGTCCTGGCTAACTTATTTAGAATATTAATAAATACATTGAAAATAAAACCATAGTGTAAATTATGTGACAAAGAAAATGCTGAAGTTGTATAGTTCCATCTGTCTGAGAATTACTGAAAACACTTCGCTGAAGCAAATGGGGCGAGAAGTTTGAGTCCTTAGTGTATTGACTGAACACAGAAAATTAGATGTGATAATATGTTGCTGTTTCTTTTTGAAATAGGCAATATATGTATTCCAGAAGGCAGCAATTTTATGTATGCTTCCAGAGGATGAGTTGAAAAGAACTGGTGAGGACATTGTGTCTTTATTCAGGTAAACATTTATAAAGCGAGAAGATGTGCAGTATTTTTTCCCCCCATATAGAAGTTTTTTACTTGAGTAGCTTTCTCTTGTGTGACTTTCCTGCTTAAAACAATCAACTTTTCAGTTTTTCTCTTATTGCCTTTAACATCAGAATGTTTAAAATGCTTCTGTTAGCATCCTACAGCTATGTCCTATGTATGTCCTACATCTATGTAGTGATGTGAAACAAATTAAGGTCTTATACTTCAGAGGCAAACAGCAGATCTTACTAAATGAAATAAGATGAAATAAAGATTATATAAAGCAACTTCTGTTTTCTGTTTTCCCTCCTTGTAGACAAGTGGATAGTCTAAAACAGAGAATTGCAGGAAAATCTATCCCAACTGAAAAGTTTGCAGTAAGGAAAGCTCGACGCTATGCAAGTTCTCAACCAGTGAAGCTGATATTACCTGCCTTGGTATTTATGGTTGCTTTGTTTCTGTCCTTTTCAAATAGAAAAGAAATAAGTACAAGTCATTGTACAGGGAAAGAATAATATTATCAGGTAGTATACATCTGCAATTTTAAAGTTATTTTTTGTGAAGACTTACTGCATTCATACCATGGGATTTTTGTAAAATATAGTAGGAGCTGGGTCATACTATGAACTACTAGCAGTCCAAAACCAGGGCCATTTTTTTTTTTTTTATATGAAAGTTCCACCATTCAAGAGAATGATTGCTATTGCCACAGAACAATTTAAGTCAACTTTCAGCTAGAAACCTGCATGGGTTTCTAGCATGTATGTTCATGTTCTTTAGTTTGACAGGATTTCTGTCCTTGTCCTTGAGACTCGTTAGTAAGTTAAGGAGTACTTCAGCAGTTTCTCTTCCGGTGAAGATGAAGTGTGGTGGGTTTTTTTTTGTTGTTTTTTTTTTTTATTCTTATGTTGAGTCTGATTTAAATGTGCAGAATGTAACAATTTTACTAATTCTATTGTAATTTCCATAATTTTAACTTCAGAGACATTAGTAGTGCACAGTCTGTTTGTGTACACGGCAATGATACTTGGCATATGCTTATTCTAAAATTTTTTAATATGGATAATTTGGCAATAACAGAATATGAAAAATGTAATTTGAGAAGGGATTTCTTCTGTTAAAGCTCATTGATATAGGAAGAGGAGTCCAAGGAAATTAATCCATCAGTTTTAAATTTCATTGTGTGCTCAGTTACATATGAAGACCACAGTAATAAAGTTTTCTTGGTCTTGTACAGCTCAGTACTATTCAGTTGTGAGTATACACCTTTGGTCTTACTGTCAAGTCTACTATCTTTTAATAAAAGAATTTTTCCATCATGGGTTAAGCAACAATAAACATAATATATGGTATTACTGTAGTAAGTGTAAATTAGGACTACAAAATTGAAACAAATCTAGTACAATGTGGTTGATAGTGTCAATACACTATTTCAGACTTCTACAGAACCAAATTTTTTCTCCCTCCAAAAACCTGCATAGCTACAGTACAAATACATAGTTGAAATATTTTATCAGGTTCAGAATGACATCAGGCTCTATATTTCAGAGATATAATTACATTTCAACTACAGTAGCATACACAATGCTCTTGTGTTTGCAATGACTGAGTAAAGATTTCAGCAAAGTTTTGTATTGGTTAGCATGAACTCTGTTTAAATATTCTCGTTCTCTTCATGTTGCAATGTGTTAATATTTAATGCATTGAAACAGGAATATTGCCTACTGTTACATACATGGAAGCATCTGGGAAGATTTGTTCCAGGGCTTGCCTTGATTTTTTTTTTTTAATCAAAAAAAGGGGAAAAAAAAGAAGATATTATAGGAATTATATGGAAAGTGTATACCAGAACCACATTTTTATCCAGATGGTTTTATCTGCTTCCACTATTGCTCTGTATAGAAGGTAACAGCCTATAGATTATAGCATCTGTATATATAAACTCACAAGTGTGTGATTTGTGTGCATGTGTATATATATTTTTGTATATATGCATACTGTATATATATGCACATCCCCACAAATACACAGATTTATCTGTAAACCTACAGAAAGGGACTGCTTTTGGCTGCTGCTTTAGTTTGTGCAGCAGAGGCTACAAGTTGAACCTAAAATACCCAGTTTTGCTGATGTGTTTCATTTGTGATGGTAAACTGCAGTGTGATAAAAATCTGTTCAGTTTAGTTGTTAAAAATCTGTGAAAATATGTGGTAGAATCCATTAAAAATGTGTAAAAATAAATTAAAAACTTAGAAATCCAGGTTAACTTTGCCCATATATAAAAAATGTTATTTTGCCTCCCCTCTGCATAGGTACTCTTTTGCAACTTTAAATTATTAGTAAGGCAAATGTGATTGTCTTTAAGTTGCTTTTAACTGACAGAATGTTCTGTGCTCATTGTGGATGATTATTTGAAGCGATACAGATACTTCTGTTCATGGGCTTCACAGCAGGGGGTGTTTTGACTTTTAAACTTTTCATATTGTTTAGAACAAACAAATTTTTTGTAAGCAGTTTTTTGATGTACTGAAAATGTTTCCTAACAGCCTTCTGAGGGATACTCCAGTTCTATGAGTTCGTCTTGTTTGTTTGTTTGGGTTTTTTTTTGTCAGGAAATGATGTATGTCTGGAATGGCTTTGCAGCTGTGGGCAAAAGAGCAGACCTCACTGAAAACTTACTGGTAACAATTGAAAAAGAAGAAACTACTCTACAAAATGCAACTAGTAAGTGATCAGTTAAGATGGAATTAATAAGCTGATAAGAAACTGATGTTTTTCTTTCCTTGTGTCTGCTAATGTGCTGTTAGCTAAGTGTTGGCTCTGGCAATGTGCTATTAAATCTGAGTATGGAAATTTTGGAGCCACAGGAAAGTTATCAGTGGTTCTTCAATATATTCTTTATTCTTCTGCAGCATCAACCAAGCTGAATACAGAAAACTCAAGGATGTGAGGTTATTAGTTACACAACTTCACTGATTCTTACTAAGACATTCCACTCTTTAATAGTGTTCTTGGAGTGTATTTCTTAAATGTCTGAAAAATACTTTTTCTAAGATAATTTATACCATGTTTAGAGAATGTTTAGAGAATCAATCCATAACTTAACTTATGCCTAAAGGAACTTAAGTTCCATTATTACAACAGGTTTACTGCAGAAGTATCAGACTATCAGTTTTCACCAGGTAGGTGCTGTCATCTATCATGTGAACTTCTTGGTAGACTTCTTTTTGAGTTCTTCTAGAAGGAATAAATATCTTTTCGCACAGGAAACATTTTTAATGTTAAGTCACTAAGTATAATCTCTGTTTAACTCAGATTTTAATCCCACTTATCAGCAATTTAGTAAAATCTAGTTTTGCCGCATGATTAAAGTGTTAATTATGAAATGTAAAAGTTATGTGATAATTTACATATAAACTGAGATGATGCATTAGAAGTTATACAAGGACATATAAGAAATGCATAGTGGTAAATTCTGGATAGTACTGTAAACTAAATGAGAGTAACTTGCAAGGCTACAATTTAATTGAGTCCCTTATTTTTTTTATGCCGTTCTTCAAATTTCTGCAGAATCAGTAGTATGCCCCTTAGATGGCAAATATTTTTCCTTTTTTGTCATTGTTGTATGTGGCATTAAAGCCATGACAGTGATATTGAAACCAAAATGTAGCAATATACAAGACATCTGAAAATAAAGTAATGCTCCCTGTGAGTTCTGCATGGAGCGTTCTGGCTGGTGGGAATCCAGTGCTTGTCTCATGCAGAGGCTTGTACTGTAAGTACTAATCAGTTACAACAGTGAAGTAAATTTCCTGTCAAGTTCCTAATCAGAGATGCACAAGATATCAAAATAAAGGAAACAGAAATAAAACCAGTGTGTTTTCCTAATGGAAATAGGCAGATTACAAATAGAATGTAATCTGGAAGCATATTTGGGTTTTATGCTTCTTGTGTCTTTTTTTAGTAATAACTGCAATCAAGTGTAGTTTTGTTCTGAACTTCGCGTCTGTGAGCCTGGTTTGCTTTTTGAAATATGGACTCAGACAAGATAAAGACTAATTACCAGAACTTCTGCTGAATTGAGACCCAAAGAAAGTTAAGGCAATTACTGGGATACCATTGAATTTTAACAGACAGCCGTCAGTACTAGATCGCTCTAAAGGACTGCTGAAGTGCAGTAAAAAAGTATGTTTATTATACGCAAAGGTCATGTAAGGATGGAGACCTCTTAGAGAGAGCTGTTCATGCTTCATTCAATTCAAGTGAACAGGCACAGCAAGGAGTCTGTCAAGGATTGAAAGTGGTATTATGTTATGTAGAGCTGAAAATGGATCTTGTAGAAGGAACAGATGATGACATTAGAAATGATAGGATTTTTTTTTCCCCTCAAGATTTCTGGAAATACTTTTTTTTCCACAGTTGTGTCTTCTCCAAGATATAAAAAAAGAAATAAATAAAATTGTGATTTCAAGAAAAATTAATTTATCTGTGTTTTTTAATCCTGATAAAATTTTCTCTGGTGTAGAGGGCTGCAGGAAGAAACTTTTCCCACATGTATTGCAAGGTTGTTTGTTTTAAATTGGCCTGTGCATTACTCTCATTTACTTATCAGTGTTTTGGCATAATAGCTTTTTTTTTTTCTGTGGGAAATAGCAGGGGGATGCTAGTTGGAGTTGTTAAAAGACTGGCAAGCTTTTACTGACATCAGTACTTGTCCCTGGTAATTTCAGTGAATGAGTCCTTTAGGAGAAAGTTACATGAATCCAATACCTTACCCTAGCAAAACAGGGTAAGGAGAATGCAAAATACTCACCCGCTGCATTTTCACTAGTCAGTCACAGTCTGTCAGTTATTATCTATAGAGACCTTCAGGATTTAAACACATGCAGAAGTAAGCCTAAATGTAGTGGCGAAGAACTTTAGACTACATTTCAGGTTTCAGAACTGTTTATGTGGGATTTTTTTGGCAGACTACTAAGAAAAAAATTAACATGACCTTAGAGAGCTGGTAATTCGTTGTAAACAACATGATCTGAAGGGAGACTGTTTTGCTTTCTGAATTGCTAATATATGTGCTGCCATCTGTCTATCCATATGTGTTTTCTTTCCTTCCTTTTCCTTCCCTACACCCAGCAAATGCTATAAACCAAGGCAACAGAGAAAGCACTATACTTATTAAATTTATACTTCTGAATTTCTCTTAAAAGCTCTTTGATCTGATACTGTTTTAGTCCGGTCGAGCATAAAACTTGCAATTTCCAAATGCTATACTAGTGAAGCTTATCAGTTGTTAAGAGATCATGAGAATACACATAAACATGGTTTCTTGAATTTGTACTGCCAAATAATGCTTCTGAAAAGTTCCGCAGTATAGATTACTAGTGTGTTTTTATGCTTTTCACAGTAGTGGTGCTACTGGAGGTCTGCCAGTGCTCTGCAATGAAAGAATCTATTAAGATAATGCAGTTTGAAGGATGTTTCAGTCTCACTTCAGTTTTGCATCCTCTTTTGTTGTTAAAATGCAAAAATCTTTAACTGATGTCAGTTTATGCCTGCTTTGTACTGACTTCCAGATACAGAAGACTGAGAAGTATCTGGATGTTTCAATTTCTTATTTCCTCTTAGTCTAAGAGACAGGTTTTATGCACACATCTTCTTCAGTAGATAGTATTTAAGATTATGCCTGTTTTGAGGTATAAAATATGAGAAGTAAGGAAATACATTTCCTACAAAAAATCTGATTTTCCTTTTCATGATGTCTTCATTTTCATGTGTCTTGCTTTACTTTTAGATCACAATGAATACTATGTGGATGATGTGTGCATGTTGCAGTTACTGAAGGGCCTCTGCCTGAAACACTTGGGAAGACTTATGCAAGCTGAACTGTGTTTCAGTAAAGTAATTCAAAGGTGAAAACAACTAAACAGACTTTTAACTTTTATATTTTGTAGGTTTGGGTGAAATTTCTGATACTCCTGTAGAAGCTGTTCTATTAGAATTTTGAGTAAATTTGAGTAAATTTTGAGTAAATTTGAACATGAGTTGAGCTAGAATTGAAATACCTCTGAAAGTAGTTGGAGATCCATGAAAATTTGCTAGTATTTTTCTATGGCAACTTAACAGTGTATATCTTTATATAAATATGATGTTTTAGACCAAATAAACGAAACTGATGGGTGTTACATTTATCTAAATACATTTGGAATTAGTATTTTTGCATTTGCAGAACTATGAATACAAGTAAAGATAATTCACATGCATTTTCTTTTTTTATTGTTTAGTACTTCAGGAGTTAATGCTTCTCTGTTTAGATGAGAAATTGTTACTATATATTTCAGTTGAAAACTTGAGTTTCTTGTGTTACGGGTTTATCAAGTACTTCAGGAGTCAGATCCATATAATAACTTTATATAACACTGACACCTGTACTGGTCATAGTTCTAAGCTTTATAGAGTTGTAGAGTAATTCATCTGAAAAAGCAGTTTTTACACATAGAATTTTTCTAATAAAAATTAGAAAAAATAAGGAGAATTTGTTACATATAGTGCTATTGCTTGTTACATTTTTCTTGCTGTATTGCCTTCTCTTGCTACTTCTCATATTCCAAGTGAGTTTAGTCAAGCATGTGGCAAGTAACAGGGCAGTGGGTTTTGGTTGGTTACAAGTTAAAAAGGAATGCTGTTTCTGAAAATCTTTCTCTAAAGGTAGTAGACACAGTGGAGGCTTTTAGAGCTGAGATGTCTCAGTCTTCAGATAACACTTCTTCATAACGCAGATCTTTTGCATAGGGAGAAGTAGATGCTTTATGGTAAATTAAATATCAGCATTCTGGTGAGCTTTACTCTCTGCATTTCTTGGAAGGCTAAAGTACATTAAGACTTTATCACATAAGCAGTCTCCCTGCTTGAAGACACTTTCTGTACATCAAGGCTTGTCTTGGTGGATGAGGTGCCTCCTTAGTAGCATTGCTTTCAAAACACTGAGAGCTTTAAAACTGCTTGTTGCAAACTTCTTTGTTCTGCAGTATTGGTTGATGTTATTTTATCTAGATAAGAGTCAAAGAGTTGGTTGTAAAAAACACAGGAGAGGCCAAGATATGTGATGCTTGCTTCACCTCATTCTGTAGTGGCAAGATCACAGCTTTTGGGAGTTCCAGATCCCTTAAACCTGTGGGAAAGTCTGGAACGAGCAAGAATTATCCTTGATGGAGGAAGGTCAGGTTAGAAAAAGTGTGAACAGACTAGACATACATATGTCCATGGCAGCTGGATATACCAAAGCAGGCAGGACACTGGCATATATCTGTGAATGCTAAGGGAGCTCGCCAATGCCATTGTGACGTGCCATTATCTTTGAAAGGTCATGGCAATTAAGGGAAGATCCTGAGCAGAAGAAAGCAAATGCCACTCCTATCTTCAGGAAGAGTTATAAGGAGGATCTGGGAAACTGCAGGCCAGTTAGCATCTCATTAGTCCCTGGGAAAGGGGAATAAATAATTCTGGGAACTATTTCCAAAAGCATGAAGGTCATCAGGAGTAGTCAGCATGAATTTATGAAGGGGAAATCATACTTAAGAGTTATTATAGTCATCTTCCTCAGTAGATGGAGAGGACAGCTATGGATGATCTTTATCTTGAATTTAGTAAAGTTTTTGGCACTGCCTACCATAATATCATCACAGGCAAACTGGATAGATTGCTGCTGTTGACTTTGCTTTGAGCAGAGAATTGAACTAGATGATCTCCAGAGATGTTGTCCAGCCGCAGTGATTCTGAGAATTACTTGTATTGAGGAGAAGATGAATTTTCTTAATTCTCTGCTGATTTGTTCAGGCAAACTAGGGTAAGGGGATCTCAGTTCTGTGTGTGGGTAAGAAGTATTTGTATTATACTGCCTAACCTAATGAATTACGGTTTTGTCTCAATTTGTCTTTTTGGGTGTTTGAGGTTCTTCAAGCTGTAAACAACATAGTAGGGTCCCACTTCTGGAACTGTGTTCATGGAAAGTTGATTAACGTACCACAATACAAATAGGAAGTAGGAAAGAATGCATTTTTGCTCCTAGAAGGTCATGTTGGCTGTATTTTACAACTACCCTTTACAGGTATAATTAATGGGCATGGAGTTAACTGGTATAAAAGGTTCCAGAGTGTTTTCTCTGGCCGCGTGTTTTTACAAGCAATAATGACACTTAAATGTTATCTTGTCACTTGAGGAAGAGTTGTAATTAACCACTTCTGTATTTTTCTGGTTTTCTAGTGAGAAGCAAATAAAATATGATAATTATTTGGTGCCATTCACCCTGTATGAGTTGGGTCTTCTGTACAAACAACAGGATGAGAGAGACAAAGCAATAAGATACATAGAAGCTGCAAAGTAAGTGGATTTTTTTATTATTAATTGTGTTAGCCTGTAGCTTATGAATAATTGAGTAACTTGCTGTGAAGGCATGTGTTTTTAATTTCTGCCAGCCCCTTTGCAAAATTCAAGTAATTATAAATCTGTGTTCTTGACTTGGAATAGTAGTCCAGTATAGTTGAATTTTACAGTTTTATGAAACTCTGTACTTCAGACACAGTAGACATGAAGACACAGCACGTAGGGAAAATACCTCCTTTTCATTTAGGCTTCAGAGATGCTGAAGCTCTACTGCGTGCATGGGATGGGGCTGGAAAGTCCAGAGAAAGGATCTATACCATCTCTTTCCCAGAGAAAACTCTGGGTCTTACACCTTATGCACTAAAGGTGTTAATGTGAGTAGGTTAAAAGCCAGTACACTTCCAACCACCTCCCTTTTTCACATTCTGTCACGGAGGAACAGGAAAGAGTTAACATTACTGTAGAGCAGCATGTTTGCTTCAGATGTTAGTATAGCTTAGAATTTGTCCCTTGTGTGTACAAAGAAGTATACCA
The DNA here is from genome assembly GCA_013396975.1 of Bucco capensis. Classification (NCBI taxonomy): domain Eukaryota; kingdom Metazoa; phylum Chordata; class Aves; order Piciformes; family Bucconidae; genus Bucco; species Bucco capensis. The sequence goes on from VWZO01025359.1 coordinate 13,613, forward strand.
ATCATGCAGTAGTGTTGTAAATTGTGTTAGAAACGGTCACCTAAAACCTTTGTTTGGATCATGTAATGTTTCCCTGTATTTCCTTACTCTGGCTGAGTCGTGTTTTGAAGATGAACATACACTTTCAGTTAACAACCTTTCTGTTTTGTAGTCTTCTAGCTTGTCTTTTCACAGCAAACTTCAGTAATTTTGGAGGGCTGTTAAAAGGATCAAAATAAGTGAAAGAGGTGCTAAGACATGGATTCACTTTATCAAGATGTTTGTTAGTACTGATATAAACACCTGCTTGGTTTGTGGATGTAGCTATAAATGTCTGTCAACCTGCGTTTCCTGTTGAAGGAATGAAGGCTGTTAACTTTGGTACTTAAGTGCCTGAGAAAATAGAAACAATCCAGGCCAAAAATGTTTTTCTTCTGTTTGCAGAAACAACTACAAAGAATACTCTATGGAGTCCAGGTTGCACTTCAGAATTCATGCAGCGCTTGACATGTTGAAGGTGTCACCTGCTACAACACCTTGAATGAGGAGGGATGCATTTCATGCATACAATGCATGCAATAGCCTACACAGTCTTTTTGCAGTATTTTTTAGTAATGGAAAAGGAACAACTTGGTGATTCTTTTCTGTCATCTCTGATTTCATCTGTGTCATTCCTTTAGACTGTTAATTTTCTTTGTAGCTCATATACTATACCTACTTGATACTTTGAAGAAGACCTTATATTTTGTTTGATAAAAATAATTTTGACTTGAATGGGGGATATTTTAAAAAATGTTGATGGTGCAATAAATTTTAATGCAAACACTTTATTTTTTTATGTGAAAACAGATGCTGGTCATGCAGTGGAACTCATGATAGTTTCTGTGGTTTTTGAGGGTTTGGTTTTCTGCACTATACTCAGGAGCTTTTGCCTCTGGAACAAAAATGCAATGTCTGCAGATAATCTTACCCACATTTGACATACCACATTCTGAAATCTATGTTCCAGAAAAAACCCAAACTAATCAACTTCGACATAATTTCACTCTGGGAACAAAATGACCCTGTCTCAAGTGCAATATTTTTACACTGTCAGATAAAGTTAAGCAGAGCTATAGGTATAATGCCTTTGCAGGTCGATTTCACTCAAGTGATTACCTCAAGGGGATATTTTTCAGTCATAGAAAAGCAGGGCTACTAGGGATATTATGTATTCTATATTCTTACCCTAAAGCAGAATCAACAGTCTGTCATTCCTGACAGACTTGATTAACCTTTTTGTTCGTTTGTTTCTTAAAGAAAATCTTGCACTGAGAGAGGCTTTGTAATTTACACAGGATGTCTTTCCTAGTGGAAAAAGATTGGGAATTTTTTTCCTGATGTCCCCCTCAAATATTGTCACAACTGAAACTAGTTGTTTCCCATCTTCCCTGTCATGGATCTGGAAAAAGGACTGGGTTTTCCTTTTTTGAAATAGTCTTTGTTATTTGAAGACTTAACATCCTTGTTGGTATTCTCTATTCTTGGACTCCAGTGAAAGAAATAAAAATTTGCAGAACTTACTTTCTTGATAATGATAATAACTCTTATTAATGGAAGTTGGTTGTGCATCAAAAAGTGAATCCTCTTTTAAACTGGAGTTAAGAAAATGCACATATTCTAAACACAATTTTCCACTTTCTACCAAAAATATGTAGTAAAACTGAGGTACATTTATAAGTGCATACATTTTTCTTTTCACACTAGTATGTGAACAGTAGTATCAAATGGTTTCCTAATTCATTCTGCTGTCTGCTCTTACAAATGAGAAGATACTTAACTTTTATTGAAGTATAAACCAAATAACTGTTATTTCACTGATTACTGTATTTTATTAATGCCAATATACTTACTTCTGCACAGTAAACCGATAGTAGCTATGCTTCTGTGTATGATTCCCTGCTCTTAACACCCACCAAAGAAAAAACAGTACAAAAAGAATAGGTGAAAAATGTCTTCAGTAAAGGATAAACTGAAAGGTTCTAATTAAACAGTCAATATAATGTAAATGCTATGTTTATCTTTCTCAGGTGAGTGAAAGCACAGCTTTATTCTATGACTTCATAAACAACTGAGTCATTTAATTGCATATAAAACTGTAATACAGAGGCACACTTACCGGTGAAGTAAGAGTTTGAAAATACTAGCTAAATAAACTTAATGGGTCTTTCAAAATGATAAACTTAATCCAAAGTCTGTTTTCTTCACTGGTTTGGACTTGTGCCTATTGTAAGTGATAACTAAATTTTTGTGTAAAATTGTACACATGTAGATTTGAGGCTTATATACCTGAGACACTGAATAACTGATGAAATGTAGCATGCTTATTTTAGAATATATTCTATTGACTGTAGCTAAAGTACAAAAGATATTTGTCTCTGTCAGAGATTAGCATATACTACCACCTGACTTCTCCAATTATTTGCTTATTTATATGTATCTGTTTATAAGCTGTAAACAGGAAATACAAAATTCTGTATATTTTCAGTCAATACTTTTAATACCTCTGAGTATTTACATGTTCTGTTTATGATTATTTTGTTTTAATCTGATTCTTGAATTGTAGCAATCAAATAGGACTACTTTTCTCATGAAAGGTGAAACTTGTGTTTCAAATAGTAATTCATTCTACAGAAGAGATAGACCTGGGACTACAGACTTTTCAGATGAAGCACGAGGTAGTCTCTGATCTCTTGCTTTCATGGGGAGTGTCTTACAGTTAGTATTTTATGAATGATTTAGGGTAGAAATTGAAATGAACAAAAAAAAACAATAAGCTTCCTTAGAAGCAGAATTTTTGAAAGTTTAGTGCAAATTGTTATGTAGCAATATATTTTTCACAGCTAATCATACTGATTGCAGAGAGAGTAAAAGAGAGCTTTGTTTTTTCTTCAGTTTAGCCTTCCAAAGTCAATATTAACGCCTTGTGTATGTTACGCTTCGTCTCTTCTAAGCTCAGCCTTTTTTGCACTTACGCAGAGAATAGGCATATCAACACAAATCTGTAATAATCTTTGCAGTGTTTTGATGCCCTGAGGTTCATAGCATTAGTACTACTTACAGCTTGTCTTCTTTCCTATGCAACTGTTCCAAACTTGTTTATTAGAAAGCCCCATTCATCAAATCCCTAGCTGTAGTCTGGATTTTTTTTTTCCTGACTTATTAACAATGGAAATAATGTATGAGAGTACTTTGTAACCCTTGACTTAAGGTAGCTCTCAGTAGAGCTTGTAGAGGTGCTTTGTCTTCCAGACAGTGCAGAAGAAGCTCATGTCTCCCTAACACAATGCATCATTGACATGTCATTATGTAGTAGGTCTGCGTTAAGTAATTTGTGGCTAAAAGTTGAGACAAAAAATCTGTGGCTTTTTTTTAATCTGCTGCATACTGTACTGAGCCTTAAATACAACTCTGATATAGTCTTACTATACTTTAGTCTTACTACTCTTTAGTCTTCACTTCGCTTGTGTATCGTAGGAATTTTGAATAAGGTACTTAAACTCTGAAACTGAGCAAAGCTGAGCATTTACCTATGATACTGAACCTCTGTTGATAATACTAGGAATTATAATATGTACAAGAGCAAAGCTAGGTCATTAGTTTAAGCAAGCAAAGCTAAGCTTACATAGTTTTGTTATGACAAAAGGTCATTCTGATTTTTCTAACAATAGATGTATGGGGGTTTTAAGGTGGAGAGTAATGAAGTAGCCTGGTTATAGGACAGAGCTTCTTTTGGGTTAAGAATTGTCTGCTTCAAAAATGCTACAAAAATCTTGTCTATGCGTATCATTTAAATGTTTAGCTGGTAAAAGATCACTGTATTATGGTTTTTAAGTCCTAGTTCACCGCTTCTTAAGAAAAACGGAAAGAAAATACATGTTAAACAAAAGCTGATTAAAGATTGTTTTTATACCTGTTCCAATGCACCTTTCAGCTAGGAAGATGTATAATATCCTGTTATGTTTCTAAAACATCCTGACAACTGATGTATTAAAAGAAGTAATTTCTTGTAACAGATCCAGCTTAGACTTTGCAATTGTTTCATTACTAATCTCAATGTTTAATGTTCTTTTGTTTCTGTATAGTATTGTACTGCATAGTTTAACGGAGAATGTTTATATTTGCATCAATGGTGCAGTATATTTGCTTCTAAACTACTGAGATTTGCACAGTTCATATCTGATACTTGAATAAAGCCAAGGTCAGAATAATGGAGGATGAGGGATGATGAAGTGTGCATTTTGATTTTAAGAGCATATAGAAGTGTTCATTGTGATACATTGGAATGAATTCTTCAGAGGAATAAATCACATTTTATGCTTGTGCTACTGAGTGCTGAATTAGGCACTATTCTAGTTGTGCATAAAGAATCAGCTGAGATTTATCACAATATTATCAGCAAAAAAGGCCTGATCTCAAGTTCAAACACGCTGTCTGGGCCATATAGCTCTTTCTATACAACATATCTAGGTTGAGAGGCTGTGCATAGCTATCGAAGTCTAGGAGAAAATAAAGATAGGAAATACAAAGTAAAGTACCTTAGTCTTAATTTCTCACCAAAGAACAAATAATACCCTTTAAATGGTATAAAATACAGAAGTGATTAATATTAACTTATTCTGTTATAAATTATGTGATTAAATTCGGTGAGAACTACACATAATACACTTCAAGGATTCTTTTAAAACCCCAACATTAAAAACACAGAGAAAGTATTTTTTTACATGTGTTCAGGACTTGATTTTTGAAACATTTAGAAACATAAATGTTCAAAATTAATTTTCAATGTAGCATGGTTAAATGTTTCTGTGGTTGCGTGAATTTTACCTGATGCTTCCCAGCAGGTAGTTCAACTTAATTACCATGATTTGCATGATAAGATTGGTGAATATGGTTTTTGTAAGACCTGAGGTGGTAGATAACTTAGCTTACAGCAAAGCACAAGAATGGAGATGCTCTTGTGTACTTGCTGCTGTCTATAAGACACTAGTTTATTTTCAATTATTAGACATAGCACAGTCAAGAATAAAACCTCTGTAGCTAGATTAGAGTGCATGCAGAGTATTGAAGAATACTGAACTGAAGGAGAGAAGATACACTGCATAAGCACAAAAATAGGAACTATATCTGCATTCATGCGAGCATTTGGTGGAAGGTATAAGTCTAAGCTATAGTCATCTGATCAGCTCAACACTTGGACTGGCTTCCTTCTGGTCACTTCTGAAAATAAAAAGAGCCATCACTTTGCTTTTATTTTTCTTCCTTGAATTTTTCATTATTTGCCTAGGATAGCTGAGTTGGAATCCTCTTTTTACGATATGCCTGACTGTTGGAAATTGGTAGCACAGCCTTCAAAGAAAAATCGTTAAGCTTTGTGCTTCCCTGAAGTTATGCAGAACTGAAATATCTGCTTCTCTTTGCTAGGTGTAGCAGTCACCACAGTTCAGATGGGAAAGAAGATAGCCATTAGGAAAGAAAGGGTGAAGGGAGAAAATGCAGGAGTAGTTTGGGTGTAAAGGCTAAGTGCAGGGTAGAAGTAGGGACATAGGGGATAGGAATTTCTGTAGCACCCAAACCATTGATGTCACATTAGACTGTGAGACCAAACAGAATAACATGAAGTGATAAAGCAAATATGATTGTAAAAGAAAGATGTCAAGAAAAATTAGAAAATTCACTTGCTTGGGAAATGAGGGGCAATATGAGCCAGAGGTAATGCGGAACAAAACAGTTTTTCTGCTTAAGAAAAGAGCTGGTGAGGGTAGACTTCCCATCACGCCAAATTAGGAAAAAGGAGCTATGCTTCTTGGGGAGCTATGGAGAGTGAGTTCTGCTCTTTCGGAGACTATACTCAAAGAACTGATGTATAAAGTGTGAACCAAAGTCAATACAAAGTAGTTATTTTGAAGTCATAGAATCATAGAATGGTTTGGGTGGGAA
>VWZO01025363.1:6726-47547 GCA_013396975.1 Bucco capensis
GAACCATTGAGGTTGGAAAAGACCTCAAAGATCATTGAGGCTAAATGTTAAGCTAACACTGCCAAGTCACCACTAAATCATCTCTCTAAGCCCCACAGCTACATTTTTTCTGATACTTCCAGGTGACTCCAGCACTGCCCTGGGCAGCCTGGGCCAGGCCTTGACAACCCTTCTGGGGAAGAAATTGTTCCTAATGTCCAGCCTAAGGCTCCTGTAGTGCAGCTTGAGGCTGTTTCCCTCTGTCCTATTGCTTGTTCCTTGGGATGGTGCCACCATCTCTTCACCTGTGAATAGTTGCTGTAGTCAGGAGGCAGCAGTACAGAGGACATCTATACATCTGTGTGTGTGTATATATATATATTTATATATATTTATTGCAGCCAGAAGAGGAGCCAAAAGAGGAAGCAGCACCAGCCAAGCCTGTGGTGGGAATCATTTACCCTCCTCCAGAAGTCAGGAATATTGTGGACAAGACTGCCAGCTTCGTAGCCAGGTAAACAACATGGGTGATGGCCCACATTTCCCAGGATTTTCCTGCTTCTTCTCTTGCTCATGTCCAGAGACTGGAGCAGCTCATGGTCCTGTGGCTGTACATGTAGCATTTTAAGGATTTAATCTAGACCAGTGAGACTGTGGAAGACAAATGAGAATATTCTACTTCAGAGATGTAAGACAGCAAATCAAAGTTTGCCAAAATCTATAGTGTGTCCTGCAGTAACCAGGTGACAGCTTCTGTTTGGAATGAGCTGAAAGGGAAACAAATTCCGGGTAGGAAAGGAGCCTTCTTGCGGGTTCTCCAGGGAGAGATGAAGCCAAGAGGAGTTGTGACTCTGTTTTACAGCCTGTAGGCACATGAGAGGTGATTGAACTCACCAGCAGAAGGATGCTGGCTGAGCACTGAGGCTCAGTCCTGTCCCTGTGTGTGTGCGAGATGTGTTTGTCTGAGCCTCTGTCATCTCCCTCTCCCATGAGATGAGGGAAGACCAACTGATGTTGTCTACCTGGAATTTTGCAAGGCCTTTGATTCAGTCTCTCATGACATCCTGATCTCAGAATTGGAGAGATATGGCTTTGATGGGTGGACTGTTCAGTGGATAAGAAACTGGCTGGATGGATGCAGCCAGAGAGCTGTGTTCAATGGTTCTTTGTCTAGGTGGAGAGTGACGAGTGGTGTCCCTCAGGGCTCTGTCTCGGGACAGGTGCTCTTCAACATCTTCATTAATGACCTAGACATGGGTATTGAGTGCACCCTCAGCAAGTGTGCAGATGACATGAAGCTGAGTGGTGTGGTTGATGTTCCAGAAGGGTGGGATGCCATCCAGAGGGACCTGGATAAACTTGAAGAGTGGACCCATGAAAATAAAATGGAGTTTGATAAGTCCAAGTGTAAGGTCCTGCATCTGGGTANTGCTCCATCCCTGGCAGTGTTCAAGGCCAGGCTGGATGTGGCCCTGGGCAACATAGTCTAGTGATTGGCATCCCTGCCCATGGCAGGGGGGTTGGAACTAGATGATCTTTAAGGTCCCTTCCAACCTGCCCATTCTATGTTTCTATGATATGATGGCCAGAGGAAAAGATGTGCATACCTCCAGAGAGCAGCCGGATCTTCTGTAAGCATTGATGAGCTGTGTAGGGGATTTTTTTCCCCCTGTTGACTCTAGTAAGTTGATTAGCATGGGTATAGATGTCAAATTTAGGGGAGGAGGCTAAAAGTTGAACAAACTTCACTGCTTTGGGCTTCTTCCCTTTGCCTGATGTCATCATTCTGCCAGTGCCAGGCAGTTGTTGCCATGCAGACCATGTTCCTCCAGAGGTTGTAACCCTTAGCTCTTTCTGGCTGCCCTACTGCTGTGTGAGGTGCATGGGGCTGGCTCTTGGTGTTCCTGGCAGTGTACAAGGGGCACAGGAGGTAAATACTCCTCAGCCATCTGTGTGGATTCTTAGCCATCCTGGCATCCAGAAACGCTGATGGCTGCCTGCTTCCACCTCCCAAAAACTCAGATGGTTGTTGCTGTGGGGTTAAGACAATTTTACTAATCACTGGTCTAGGCAAAAACACTCATTGTGTAACTAATCTCTAAAATGCTGCCAAGAAGCTCTACTTCCTTTGAGGATAAGGAAGGGGCTGTGTTTATCCTTTGGTACTGTAGAGAGCTCTTGATTTGGAAGGGGAGTGTCTAAACAAAGAGGTATCCAGAGATTATGGAGAGAAACTCAGAGTGGCAGCTGCTCTTTTCTCAGATCTCCCTGAAATAGATGCTTGGGCTCTGGATGGGAGGAGTGATGTTTTCTGAGCTAAAACTTAGGGCTCTCCTATGTACAGCAACACTCTGATGTAGTCAGTCTCTGCACAGGCTGATGCTTACCTACTTTTTTCCATCTCTGAACACCCTGGAAATGAATCTAGTCTGAAAAGCTTGTAACTAGAGCAAATAAAATCACTTTAGTGTGTAACTTGGCAACTTCAGCCAATAACTTGTCAGTCCCCTAACTGCTCCTTTGTTTGTGTGGAGCCACATGTCACTGTGGAACACTTGTGAGTGTGAGATTTTAACTGTCTTGAGAAGTACTCACTGTGAAGTGTTATGGGCTGAATGAGGACAGATGGCTTTAGCTTGTGTGCCTGCAGCTGGCTGCTGCCTGGCTGTGAGTTACTTAGAGGTAAACTCCTCCTGTGTAGGAGAGAGAATTGTCTGCTGAGGGGCTGATGCCTCAGCACATCTTGCTCTGAAAGACACAGCCATTTACCCTTGAGCTGATGCTCATTCACCTAAAGAGCTGATCTTTTTCCTCCCCAGAAATGGTCCTGAATTTGAGGCTCGAATTCGTCAGAATGAAATCAATAATCCCAAGTTCAATTTCCTGAACCCCAACGACCCTTACCATGCATACTACAGACACAAAGTCAGCGAGTTCAAGGAGGGCAAAGCACAGGAGCCCTCAGCTGCAATTCCCAAGGTCATGCAGCAGCAGCAAAGTGCTCAGCAGCAGCTCCCACAGAAGGTCAGTATTCCCTTTGGCTCTGGTTGAGAACTTGGCTTCTAACTGGTTGTGTCACAGCCTGGTGTGCTGTAGGAGGTCTGAAAGACACAGCAAATGGAGGAGCTGTTTAGACATTTGCAAAAGGACAGCACTGAGAGGCTTGGAGTTGAGTGTCTGGGCCTTGGTGCAGATGTGCATCCCTCAGTTGCTGGTAACTCACATAACATAACCAAGTTGTGTCTGCAAGAGCCAATATATTGATTTACTCAATCCATTTCAGTGACTTCAGTTGTGTGTTGACTGATCTGGTGCTTACTCTAGTATTGCTCAGGCTGTAGGAGTTTAGGACTCATCTTTGGAATCCCTAAAGTTCAGTTTGGCCTTGTTGCATGCACTGTTTTGTAGAAACATTCCCTTTTTGCCTGCCAGAAGGATCAACTTCTCCTTAAAATGTGGAGTACAAAACATTGCTAATGTTGCTTAGCTGTGCCTTTATGCTTACAAGCTGGATAAAGGACACTGCCTGAAGCAGAGTCTTCTACAGGTTCTGCACAGCCAGCAGGCACACTCTGTGGTGTTGACCATCCTGGAGGATTACAGCAAAGTCCTGCTGCTTTCCAGTTTGGTAGCTGTTGGAGCAACATTTGGTTTATAGTAGGCCTAAGGACAGATACATGCTGTGCTACTCACTTTCTTACCCTTGCAGCCACCAGATGCTGCTTTCCTGTAGCCAAGTGGTTGGTAACAATCCCTTTCTTCAGTCACTAAGCCATGTCTGCTGTGCTCTGCAGGTGCAGGCCCAGGTGATCCAGGAGACAGTGGTACCAAAAGAGCCACCTCCAGAGTTTGAGTTCATTGCAGATCCTCCTTCCATCTCAGCCTTCGACCTGGACGTGGTGAAGCTCACAGCACAGTTTGTGGCTCGCAACGGGAGGCAGTTCCTGACTCAGCTGATGCAGAAAGAGCAGAGGAACTACCAGTTTGACTTCCTGCGCCCTCAGCACAGCCTCTTCAACTACTTCACCAAGCTGGTTGAGCAGTACACTAAGGTACTCTGGGCACTTGACTCTCCAGTTGGTTCTTTTACCATCACTATTGGTTTTTGAAGACTACTGGAGCTCTATAAACAGGCAGCCTAGAAAAGTGTGCTGCTCCAGGGGTCCATCCTTTAAAGCTCTTGAAGTAGAGTGGGTATTTCATACATTAGGCAGTGCTGAACACAGTAGGTTGTTACATGTACCAGACACTGTTGTAATACAGGTGAAATTAGTGGTTATTTAAATGCAGAGGGTACTTGGAGGGCCAGGAGAGAGTATTCTGAAGTGCAAGTATGGACAGTAAGTCCTAAGAGGGTTGCAGTGGAGTAAATGGAACATTGTCTCAGGGGTCAGCTGATGTGAAAGGAGAAGAATTGCTTTGGGAGGAAAGAGTTCTCACTACCTGTCATGCAAAATATGTTTCAGATCTTGATCCCTCCAAAAGGCTTACTCCTCAAACTCAAGAAAGAGGCTGAAAATCCCAAGGAAGTCCTGGATCAGGTATTGCCTCTGCATTACTGGCTGGTGTTCCTGTTGGGGTGGTTTACCTGGGGCAGCATAGAGGTACCAGTACTGCACAGTGACAGCTTCAGTGGGATACCTCAGTCTTGTAGAGTCCTTCCAGGCTGTTCATTATTACTTTGACTTCTGTCTTGGTCATGAAGGCTGCTTTTGTTTGGAAAGGTGAATATCCAGGGTGGTCATAAAGTGGCTGTGAATTGTTTACTGACTGTGAATCTTCAGTGATACCTGAGCCAAGTTGGAACTGGGTGCTTGGTCTTGGCTCAAGAAGTCAGAGAATCACAGAATCATTTTGGTTGGAAGAGACCTTTAAGATCATCAAGTCCAAGCATTCCCCAGCACTGCCAGCTCACCACTAAGCCATGTCCCTCAGTACCACATCTCCATGGCTTTTCAGCACCTCCAGGGATGGTGACTGCACCACTGCCCTGGGCAGCCTGGGCCAGGCCTTGACAACACTTTTGGGGAAGAAATTGTTCCTCATATCCAACCTAAACCTCCCCTGGCACAAACTGAGGCCATTTCCTTTTGTCCTGTTCCTTCTTCCTTGGGAGAAGAGACCAATCACCACCTTACTTCAGCCTCCTTGCAGGAAGTTGTAGAGAGTGAGAAGGTCTCCCCTGAGCCTCCTTTTCTCACCCTAACCAACCCCAGTTCCCTCAGCTGCTCCTCACAACACTTGTGCTCTAGATCCTTCACTAACCTCCTTGCCCTTCTCTGGACACACTGCAGCACCTCAGTGTCCTTCTTGGAGTGAGGAGCCCAGAACTGACCCCAGGATTGGAGCTGTGGCTTCCCCAGTGCCCAGTCCAGAGGGACAATCCCTGCCCTAGTGCTGCAGTCCCAGCTTTAGAAAACCACTGTACCAAGCTGGTGTGGGACATCACTCACTTTCTAAAGGAGATACAACTATTTCTTTGTTGTGCCAGTCCTCTGAAGTGCTTCTAGTGTAAAAAGGTCTGAGAGTGTAAACCTTTGGATGCTGTAGGGGTGACTGTGATGTGTTCCTTGTCTCATGTTGGCTGTGTGCTTCATGTCTGCTTGTGCAGGTGTACTACAGAGTGGAGTGGGCAAAGTTCCAGGAGCGAGAGCGAAAGAAGGAAGAGGAGGAGAAAGAGAAGGAGCGTGTTGCTTATGCTCAGATTGACTGGCATGACTTTGTGGTGGTGGAAACAGTTGACTTCCAGCCTAGCGAGCAAGGTACTGAAGTTGGGTGTTGTGAAGCACCTAACTAGGGAATTGCTCCCTTTGAGTAGGAACTGTGTCATCTTTTTACACAGGTGCTGGGTTTTACAGCTGTATATCCTCCAGAGATGAAGGGGAAAGCCTTCTGGTGACAGTGTGCAGGGCTGTGTGTTTTTCTGGAGTCAGTAATGTTCTCCTTGCACAGCTCTAGGGCTGCACTAGTGTCCACTTCTCCACCAGCATAGCAGAACTTGTCCTGCTTTCTGGTGGTGCTTTCATCTCTAAGTATCTTCATGTGTTGTGATGATGATGTGTTGGTCTGTATAGACTCCATCCATTCCCTCCTCTGTACCTTGGCTTCCAGGAGATTTTTGATGCCACTGCTTTTGATTCAAGAAACTGATTTTTCTCTCTGTGCCTTGAACATCAAAATGGGAGAGAGGAACAGAATCTCTCTTTTCTGCCTTGCAGGGAATTTCCCTCCTCCCACCACTCCAGAGGAGCTGGGAGCTCGAATCCTGATCCAGGAGCGTTACGAGAAGTTTGGGGAAAGTGAGGAGGTGGAGATGGAGGTGGAGTCAGATGAGGAAGATGAAAAGCAAGAGAAAACAGATGAGCCTCCAGCCCAGCTGGATCAAGACACACAAGTGCAGGATATGGATGAGGTAACTAATGTTACTTTTGTCCTGTGAGGTTTGTGTGGTTTATGGTGCCCTTCACGTTCACTGTAAGAAGTTCCTCAGTTTCTTGAGGAAAAGAGATTTCCTTCTGATGGAATTCCAAATGGGCTGTTCCTGCTGGAATATGATGGTTTTTAGTGTTTTCTATGACAATATAATTTCCAAGAGTGAAACTCAGTAAATTTGTCACCTAATGGTGTGGATTTTACGTTTCTGTGACCAAGCCTTTTTGGCTTTCTTCTGCACAGCCTGGCACACAGAGGTGACTCATGTTAGGCTTTTCCTCTACCCTCTATACATAAGCAGTTTTTCTGGTAACAAGGAGCAAGAGTGTGGTTAACTGTAAGCCTCTGCTTGCTATGCTGTGGTAATGTGGAAGCTGAGGAGTACATGCTTCCTCTTCTGGCTCCACTGAACCTCTGCACTGTGATTATCCAGGGGACCCACTCTAGCATGGCTATCCAAAGGCAGTCAGCTGTGTTGCGTTGAAGCTGCCTAATTGGTTCTTCCAGGATTTTTGTGCCTTGCTCAAATCTTGACTACAGGTTATCATTTTTTTCCCTCTCTAACTAAGGGCTCAGATGATGAAGATGAAGGTCAGAAGGTTCCTCCTCCTCCAGAAACCCCAATGCCACCACCTCTTCCTCCCACACCAGATCAGGTCATTGTGCGGAAAGATTACGATCCCAAAGGTAAATGCTGAAGAAAAACAACTTATTTCTTCCTGAATAATCACCAAACCCTTGGTTTCTAGGCCACATCCTCTGATGTGTTTTTGAAAAACGTGGCTTTTGTTTTCTTCTAGCCTCAAAACCATTGCCACCTGCCCCAGCTCCAGATGAGTATCTTGTTTCTCCCATCACGGGAGAGAAGATTCCTGCCAGTAAGATGCAGGAGCACATGCGGATTGGGCTGCTGGACCCTCGCTGGCTGGAGCAGCGCGATCGATCCATCCGGGAGAAGCAGAGTGATGATGAGGTCTATGCCCCAGGTCAGCTTGACACAGCTTGCAAATCCAAGCTCCTCCCTGAGTTCTGTAGGCTCTTAGCACCCCCTCTCCCTCCCTCCAGCTCCCACCAGTAAGGACTTTCTTCAATATAGCATTTTTAATGCTGTCCTTAGTGTGCTGATTATGTGCATACATTTGTCATCAGCACGTTGAAGCCTCTCTGTAAACTGGCAGGCAGAGAGCACTCGCTGCTGCTGACCTGCCAGCAGTCACAGGCTCTTTCTAAACAAAGCAGCACTCAGCCATTAGATACCAAACAGTTGAAAGATCATTAAAAGAAGCTTGCTGATGATGTTTGACTGTGTCCCTGGAGATAAGAATTCCTCTGTTTGCCTGCAGGTTTGGATATTGAGAGCAGCTTGAAGCAGCTGGCAGAGCGCCGTACTGATATCTTCGGTGTAGAAGAGACTGCCATTGGTAAAAAGATTGGTGAAGAAGAGATCCAGAAACCAGAGGAAAAGGTAGAGTGGAAACTGGGGGTTTTAATAGGTTCTTGCTGAGTGAGGCAGGTGTCTTTTGAGCTTCGCTCTCTTTGATTTATTTGCAGCTCATGTTGCAGTCTGGGCAGGCTGGAGTTAACTGTGGTTTGTTTTACCCTTGAAGGTGACCTGGGATGGACACTCAGGCAGCATGGCCCGCACACAGCAAGCTGCTCAGGCCAATATTACTCTCCAAGAGCAAATTGAAGCTATCCATAAGGCCAAGGGACTGGTGCCAGAGGATGACAGCAAAGAGAAGATCGGTCCCAGCAAACCCAATGAAATGCCTCAGCCACCCCCACCCTCATCAGCATCCAATCCCCCAGCCAGTGCTCAGCCTATCACTTCCGTGCCTCGTCCACCCACAGTGAGTCTCTGGGCTTCCAAAAGCAAATTACTGTGACCACAGTTAATTAGAAGGGAGTCCTGACCAAGATCAGGGGTTGTAACAGCAGGGTGCTGGCTTAGAACTCCTGCTAAGTGAAGTTCATGTTTCCAAATGACCCTTAACCCCTCAGAGGAATCCTATGGAACTTGCTGTTATGAATGGAAAATAAGACTTGGGTGGAGCTTTTCATCCTTAGAGAGACCAAAAGGAATATGGTTAACAAAGGAAGAGGTGGGGGCCTCCTTTTAGGTGTAAGAAGGCATGATGCAGAACAGAAGTAGCAGTGGGTCACTCAGTGCCCAGTGTCCCTGCCCCAAGGGCTCTGCTACATGACTCTGAAGTAGCTCCTCCTTTAAGCTTGCCTCAGTCTGATACCACTCAGAGTGGTGAGGGGAGGAGGAACCCTTTAATCTGTTAATGAGGCTTCTGTGCCCTTTTACAGGCAGCTTGCCCTGGCCGGATGGTGGCTCACTGAGGTTCCCAGAGAGTCTTTGGCCAGCTGTGTGTTGTTGCCCTGCTTAATTTAGTCAGGACTGTGAACAGCACTGAGCAATCCTGTGTGTACCTGCTAAGGAAAACTCCCTTCTCTCTCCAGATGCCCCCTCCTGTCCGTGCTGCTGTTGTTTCTGCAGTTCCAGTCATGCCTCGTCCCCCGATGACGTCTGTGGTCCGTTTGCCCCCAGGCTCTGTCATAGCCACCCCCATGCCACCCATCATCCACACCCCACGCATCAATGTGGTGCCCATGCCACCCTCTGCTCCTCCCATCATGAGCCCTCGGCCACCGCCCATGATCGTCCCAACAGGTCAGTAACTGCAGCTGCTTCTGCTTGGCTGTCAGCAAATTCAGAGAGAGAGAGAGAGAGGNGTTGGACTGAATGATGCCCAGAGCTCAGTCTCGTCCATCACCTGGGATTCAGTGATTCCTATATAATGTGGGCTTGAGCCTGAATTCTTTTTTCCTTTGTACCTGTGGTAATAGTTTGTGATAGAGCTTGCAGACCCCAAGTCCCATCATTAAGAATTGTGAATATGACATTAAGAATTTGATACAACTTTAGCAGTACTTTGGGCCCTGCACTCCTCCTGCTGCTAGAAATAAAGAGAGCTCTGTTTCACCCACTTAATATCTGTGTGCCTGGGAGCCTGCTCAGGTGAAGATGAACAATGCAGAGGGAACCAAAGTGAAGAGGAGCTCCCAGCACCACCCTGGATGTCACAGCTTGTTACAGAAGTTGCTGCTGCAGGAGGAAAAGCCATTGCCTGGCCCCTTTACTTGTAGCAGCTTCATAGCATTAGGTGCTTTTCAGTTGAAAAACAAAACAGAAAGGAAGAACTGGTTTTTTACTTCTTTTTTTAATTACTTTTGGTTTAAATGGAAGTGCTGGTACCAAACTGCAAACGTTTGCTTTTTTTGCAAGCTCTGCAGGAAGCTCTTGTGCCTCTTGTTGTCTTTTCCTGGACTGTTTCCCAATGTGAAAGATCTCCTCACGTTTGAAGATTGCATGCTGCTCTTGGTTGTGTTCACTTCCTCCATCTATTGTGGTGTTTATTTTCAGCATTTACTGGCCTGCTAGAGAGTTGTTGTCTAAGGGAGTGTCTGCTGTACACTCCGAGGATGATTTCAGGTTGTGTTGTGTCCTCCCCGTCCCGTTTCAGCCTTTGTTCCTGCTCCTCCCGTGGCTCCGGTTCCTTCCCCGGCTCCCATGCCTCCTGTTCATCCCCCACCACCCATGGAGGATGAGCCAGTCTCCAAGAAACTGAAGAGTGAAGACAGCCTGATTCCAGAGGAGGAATTCCTGCGCAGGAACAAGGTAATGGGGAGGACTGACTGCTGCTTGAGTAGTGCTGGAGTCCTGACCCCACTGGGCTGCTCAGCATCCTGTGCCCACAGGGATAAAGCCATTCCTGACCCCACTGGGCTGCTCAAACTCCTGTGCCCAGAGCAGGGAACATCAAGCCAGCTCAGTGGGCAGAGGGGAGCTGGTGTCCCTTTGCAGGGTAGTGACCTAGCATTGCTCCCTCCTGCTGTCATTCCTGAGCAAACCAACTGGCTTTGTATGTTGCTGGAAGGAGCAGTGCAGGCAGACATGTGGTGAGGTAATTCCAGCAGAGCACCAAGGGCAGCAAGAGGTAGGTTCATAGTAATGTAAAGAAGAACTAAAGCTGCTAATAAGCTTTTTAAGCAGAGAGCTGCTAAGCTGGAGATGCAGGAGATTGAGTCTGTCATTGTCAGTGTGATAGCAGGGGATTGTGGTGTGTTCTGTGACCACATGAAGTGGATGTGAGGCTGAATTCCTGCCTGAGGAGTGCCGTCACCATGGGTGGAGTCTGAAGGCCTTTAAGAAGTCTCTGTGGTTTTCCTGGACATCTGCACAGAGAAGCTGTCTCCTGTTACACATTCACTCTGTGGTGCTGTGATGATGCCTTCTGAAGGGCGGAAAAAAGGAGGGAGTAACAAGAGGAGCCCAGCTCAGTGTTGTGTTTTAAGAGCAAGGAAGTGTTGAGGCAAACACATTTCTGTGTGTTTACTGAGAAGTCCAGATACAAGGCTAGTTTTGGACATACATGATGAGTCTGCTGTGTTATCACAGTCCTGAGCCTCCTTGCTTGTAAGAGACATTATCTCTTCTTTCCTACAGGGTCCAGTCACAGTCAAAGTCCAGGTTCCCAACATGCAGGACAAGACAGAATGGAAGCTGAATGGCCAAGTGTTGGTGTTCACCCTGCCTCTCTCAGACCAGGCATGTAGCTTATTAACCTGGCCCCTAGCCCTTCTGCTTTTGCTACCACATCTCTTTGCTTGGAGGAGAGCAGCTGAGCTGTGTGGCAGGAGCTGTAGAGTTCTGCAGCCTCTCTCCCAGGGGATTGTGTGGCTGGGGAGCAGTGCAGTAGGGAAAATGCCTGAGTGAGCTCTTTGATTCTCCCTAGGTGTCTGTTATAAAGGTTAAGATCCATGAGGCCACAGGAATGCCAGCTGGGAAACAGAAGCTGCAGTATGAGGTGGGTCTAAGCCCTTCAAATACTATTTGTTATTTCAGAGGTTTCTCACACACAAACTGACATTTGGCAATAAAAGGTTGTGCTATAGCTGGTGAGATCCTGGCGAGAGCAGAGGGAATGGTTTTCCTCTCTGTGCAGCACACCTGATCACAGAGCTGCATGTGGCTACAGCAGGACAGGCCTTTAATGGGTGGCATCACTGGATCTTCATGTTGTCACTGCTGCAGACATGTCCTCTAAGATTGATGGTTTTCTCTGAAATCAGCCTTAATTGGGGGTTTATGGCATAAAAATGCAGCAGCCTGAAGGTGCTGGTGGATGAAAAGCTGGACATGACCCAGCAATGTGAGCTCAGAGCCCACAAGCCAACTGTGTGCTGGGCTCATCCCCAGCAGTGTGGCAGCAGGGCAGGGAGGGGATTGTGCCTCTGCTCTGCTCTGGGCAGAGCTCAGCTGCAGTGCTGGGGCAGCTCTGGAGTGCTCAGCACAGCACACACATGGAGCTGGGAGAGTGGGGACACAGGAGGCCATAGAGATGAGCTGAGGGCTGGAAGCTCTCTGCTGGGAGGACAGAGTGAGAGAGCTGGGCTTGTTCAGCCTGGAGAGGAGAAGGCTCCAGGGAGACCTTACTGCAGCGTTTCAGTGCTTAAAGGGGCCAAGAAGAAAGATGAGGAGAGACTTTTTAGCAGGGTCTGTCATGACAGGCCAAGGGGTGATGGTTTTAAACTAAAAGAGAGATTTAGTCTCACCACTGTGGGTGGTGAGAGCCTGGCCCAGGTTGCCCAGAGAGGTGGGAGATGTCCCATCCCTGGAACCATTCCAGGTCAGGTTGTTTGGGGCTCTGAGTAACCTGATCTAGTTGCAGATGTCCCTGCTGGCTGCGGGGGGGTTGCACTAGATGACCTTGAAAGGTCTCTTCCAGCACAAACCAGTCTGTGGTTCTCTGACTGGAAGGTGGGCAAGAGCACCTTGAAACCCTGGCAGCTCTGAGAAGACTCCAAAACATGGGAGGGCCGAGATGTCTCTCTATCCAGCTGGAGACTGGAGCTGTTAGAAAGCTCTGTTGCCTATTTTATAACTCCTTTCAGTCATGCCTGTGTGAAGGCACAAACTGCTGCCTAAGCAGTGAACTTTGTGCACTGGTCTTCTCAGGAGTTCCTCTATGGGCAGATAATTTGTTAACCCTTAGTGAGGGAGGGAGCTTAGCTGGGGAGGTTTTATAGGGGACAAAAAAAAGGAGTGGTAGTGCCTAGATAACCTCCCTTGTTGCAGTGACCATCTCTACCTCTGTGTTTGTGGGGGTGTGTAGTCTATGTTGTCCATCTGTACTCTTGGATCATTCCCAGCATCCCCACCTCCTCTGGTGCCCATCTTTGGAGGCACTGGGCTCTCTCCATGGTGTTTCAAAGCCTGCAGCATTCTAAGAGCATGGCCAGGAGGGCTCCATCTCTGGGGGGATTGTGGGAAGGGAGCATCAACATTTCTGCTGTGACTGATGGGTTTTGGTTGTTGTTTTTTTTCCTTTTCTCCTCCCCACAGGGCATCTTCATCAAGGACTCCAACTCACTGGCATATTACAACATGACAAGTGGCTCACTGATCCACCTGGCACTCAAGGAAAGAGGAGGCAGGAAGAAATAGGAGCTGTGGAGCCCAGAGATGTAATGTGACTTGTTGTGTAACCCCAACCCTTCAAACCCTCTGGTCTTTTAGGAGCTGCCTGCTTGAGTAATGAGACTGTGACCCCATGTTTGGGGGCTGATCAGAGAGGGGAAGCTGATAGAGCCCTGGAATGTGTCAGTGTAGTGGCCTAGTGTGTGTCTGTTAGTGATTGATACTTGAGTACTGTATCTCCACTGCATTCCCTTCTGAAGCACCACAGAGGTCATACCCAGCTTAGTCTAGAGCCATCTGAGGGATCTCCACTGACCAGGAACATCATCTCTCTGACTTGCAGTGCTTGCTGCTTCATTTAACCTTACACTAATAGAATTCTCCTCCACACACTTCTTAAAGCCTCTTTTCCTCTCTCTGTCTCTGATGAATCCTCAAGAACCTCTTGCACTGACCCTGACATGGAAGTTTATCCTCCCTCAGCATGAGTATTCCCTGTGATAAAGGAGATCTGGGTCTGAAGAGCTTTGTGCTACTTCTGTACAGCCTGGATTTGTTTTAATAAACACAGCTCGCTGTCAAACCTCGTGCCTCCTTCCCTCAGGTTTAGAGAGGGAGATGTGCCTCACTGGGCATGGGGAAGTGCTTCAGGGGCTTGTAATTGAGTACTTTACTCTAGGAAGTCCTTTTATTTTCTGGGAAAGACTGCAAGAAAGTGAGGTTTTTGGGGACAGTAATCCCTTTTAACAGACTGGTAAAACTTCCTCCTAGAAAGGAGAAAAAGTGGAGCAGTGGGCTCACAGAAGGTGGAATGGAGCTTGATGTCTCCCTCCCTCCCTGTGGACTGCTTCACCCAGGGAAGATCCCCACAGGTCCCAGCCTTGTCACCCAGTCACTTATAGATCCGTTGGTGGTTGATTTTTAGGAGAGCTGGGACAGTTTGACCTGTATGGGCTGGAGGTGGGAGACCTTGGGGTGAAGCAGGGGTGGGATCCATGGGGTTCGGACAAGCTGGGGGTAGGTGTGGGGTGCAGGATGTTTGTAAAGGGAACACCATCTGTGCCTTTGGCTTTGGAGTGGCTCCAGGCTGGAGCACAGTCATCCTGAAGGGGGTTCTCTCAGTGCCCCATTCCGCTATGGCCCAGTGCAACGCTGTGGTGCTGATCCAGCACAGCCCTCCCGCACTCCCAGTATGCATCCTCCTTCCTTGGAGTCCCAGTGCAGCCCTGCTATGGGCTTAGCCTGCTTCCAACGGTGCCCTACAGCCCGGCCTGGCTCCGCCCCTCTCTCTGACAGACAGCTCCCTCCCGCCCGCTTAACCAATCACCTCCCGGGGCGGGCCATCCCCGTCTCGATCCCTGCAGCTGGTTGGCGGGAGGCCCCACTCCCGCCCAATGGCGGCTGGGCGTGGGGCGTGGCCAGTCTGCCTGGGGAGGCGTGGCCGCCGCCGTGGCCGCGGCATGGAGGAGCGGCCGAGCCGCCGCTGAGCCCGCGCCGCCATGGCCAAGAGCCGCGGGGGCGGCGGGCCCGGCTCGCCCGGAGGGAGCCTGGCCGGTACCCGCGAGAGCCTGGCCGAGCCGGGCGGCGATGAGCTCAGCTCCCTCGGCTCTGACTCCGAGGTGAACGGCGGCGGCCCCGAGGAGCGGCGCGTCGACAAGTTCGGTTTTATCGTGGGCAGCCGCAGCGCCGAGGGGACGTGAGTGGGGCCGGGACCGGGGTGGGGAAGTGACCGGGACCTGGGTGGGGAAGTGACCGGGACTGTGGGTTGGACGCGTTTTTCGGGGTGCTGAGGGCCTAGCGGAGCCGCCCTGGGCCTGGCTTGAGGCCGCCTCCGGTCCCTCAGCCCCCGCAGGGCCGGGCCGGGCCGGGCCGCGGGGCCTCAGCCGCTGGGCCAAGATGGGCCGTTAACGGCTCTTTTTCGCCTCAGGGAGGTTGTCCTCCGCCCCCGGCCCCGCAGCCTGGAAGAGCAGCAGCTCCCAGTGGCGGATTGCGGGTAAGCGGGTGAGGGCCCGCATCACTGCTCCGAAGCCGTTTCGGCTCCGTGAGGCCTCCGAGGAACCAGCGGGGACAACCCCCGAGCCCTCCCAGCGCCAGGCCCGCATTGTGGAGCGGCTTGGGCGGGGGTCTGCGCCGGGACCGCTGCAGAGGGGCCTCCAGGTGTCACCAGCTCACCGGGCAGCAATTCCGTGGTAGGGAAGTTGTACTGGATTATTTTGAAGGCTCCTTCCAACCCAAACCATTCCATGGTTCTGCAATTCATAGGGTTTTAAATCTTCCCGGAGGAGCCACACTGGCAGGAGTGGGGCAGGATCCTTCCAGTGTCCTAGCCTTCAGTGTCAGCACTGCCCCAGGGCCAGGACCAGTACCCGGGGCACGGTGCATGCCCGCAGTAGAGGCTACAGCAGCCAAGATGTGAACAAGGGCCCCAAAAGCTGTTCCCGTCACCCTCCATCCCTCCTGCGTTGGTGATGGGAAAGGCTGGGGAGCAGTGTCCGCCTCGGGCGGGACTGCTGGGAGCTGCCAGCAGCGCCGAGGTCAGCATCTGCTCCCCTCCAGGCCCTCTCTCTTCCAAGAGCTGGATTGCGGCGTGGGTTTGGTGGCTGTCAGATGAGGGAGGACAGGCCCTCGGTGGGCATCCTGTCAGCAGAACCAGCACCGGTGGTCGCTGGTGAAGACACGGTGGTGAGGAGCTGCTGGCCAGCCTCCATCCACGGAGGAAGCCAAGCTCAGCCCTAAGCAGCCAGGGCATTGCCTGCCCGAGGCACTGGGCCCCAGGGCGGTGCCGGCACCCAAGAATGTGCTCTGGGTTGCCGGTGAGCTGGTTCCACAGCGTGTTTGGTGTTTGCCTTCCTGGCCGTGGTGTCACAGCAACGCCCTGGGGAGGCACAGGATCACAGTGGGGACAACTTGTGGCAGCTCGCTCTTCTGCCGCTGGGGCATTACGTGCACCAGGCTCCCTGCCTGTGTACTTTGGTGTCAGTTGGACCCGTGTGTCAGTTGGGGACCCATGCGTCAGTTTCCCTATCTCCATTCGCCCCTTGTTAGTCCTCAGGTGTTGCCTAGCTGGTCTACAAGGAAAGAAGGCACCAGTGGTTGGTTTGCTGCAACTGAGCAAGGTGCATTGCTCCAGGTGATAAACCTTGTCCATGCTCAGAGTGGCTCAGAGTAGGGTGACCTCTCCTGCCCTGGGTGCTGCACCATGTTCCAGCCACACACTGCATTTTGTGGACACTTTGGGTGTCCTGGCTATTGTCACTATGTCCTTGGGTTCTTGGAGTGGATGTCCCTGTCCCTGGGGTTCAGCAGGCAGTGGTTTGCCAGTGGAGCTCCTGGTGCTGGAGATGACTGGGGACTGTGGTCACTGGGGAGTACACGAGTACTCCCATGCCCTGCAGATGCTGTGGGGCCCAATCCATCTGCTCTCCATCTGTCCAGGAGAGGATAAAGAGCAGTGCATGACCTTCATCCATGACTGGCAGAGCTGGGGTTTCTCTACCTGGAAGCGTTTTGGAGAAGCATAGAGAGGGAAGTGTGGTGTCCTAGCACCCAGGGCGTTGTGTATGTCTGGCGACACCAGAAAGGACCAAGCTGTGGGGTTGACACCCCAGAGTGATGGGGGGTGTGGGTGCAGAGGAGCACCTTCTCTACATAGGGCATCTCCCTCCCTCCAGCCTGGGGTGTCCCCACCCCATTCTCCCTGCCTCGGCCATCTGAAATGCCTCCGGTCCTTGCTCTGTGCCCGCTGCCAAGCAGCCATCAGCTGGTAACTGCTTCCAGTCTGGGCTGGCCAGGCTCCAGCAGGCCCACAGCCAGCTCCTGTATCCAGCGTCCAGCGTTCCCGAGCTTCCCACGCCTCGAGAGCCCCAGCTCCTCTGGCAGCCCAGGCTCCACGGCTCCGGGCCAGTGTTCCCTCTGTCCCCATGTGGGGCTGCCTTCCTGGCTGGGGAGCTGCCAGCTGTGCCCAGGTGTTCTGGGGAGGGTCGGGGTGGCCACAGCAAGCAAAGCGGATCCCTTTGGAGCGAAACAATGGCGCTTGGCCCCGGCTGACCTGCTGCGGTGGGTGGGACCCGGCAGGGAAGGGCTGGACAGGGACCAGGGCCCTGCTGCCAGCTGGATGTGGCTCTGGGCTCTCCATGCTGCTTGTTTTCCGGCTGCTAAGGCCGAGAGGTCTGGGAGGAGGCAGAGCTTGTGTGCTGTAGTGGGGCTGGGGGCTCTGTACTTCTCTGGAGGATGCTCAGTGCCCAGGTCACTGTCCTTGAGTCCCCAGGAAGGATCTGGCCACTCCTAGGATTTGCATGGTCATAGGGCAGTGTGGAGCAGAGCCCAGGAAGTGTGCTGTAGTTGGCCCTTCTTCTCTTATGGCTAGAAGGAGGTCCTACTCTCCCTGGGTTGTCTGTTGCCAGGGCCTGGCTGAGCTGTCTGTCACCTATCTCCTCGCTGGTGAAAGGCAGAGGCTGCCATGGCAGGGTTGGAGGCTGTGATGCTGGCTTTAGCTTTGCAGCAGCATCCCTGCCTGCCTCAGCAGGGTTAACTCAGATTCCTTGGCTAGGAAAAATTGGAAAACACTCCCCTCCATCCTGGGGGACCCTTGGCTGGGCTCACTGCCAGGCCTGGAGCAGTGCCAGGCTTTTGGGGTGCAGGCACGACTGGGGCCATGCAGATGACATGATGCTTATGGCCTCAGCTTTCTCTGTCTTCAGCCAGCCCCACGGCAGGGATCAGAACTTCAGCTCAGCTAACAGCTCTGGCTGCACTCCCTGGTTTCTCACCTTCCTGGCATGCCCCTCTCTGAGCACAGGTCCCTAGGGGTGCTGAGGCACACAGCAGGTGTAGTGCCAGCTGCCCCTGAGAAGTTTTGAGCTGCTGGGGAGCTGAGGTGGTGATTTAATGGGTGGTGAGTGCTTCCGGCAGCGCCAACCAGCTGCAAAGACGCCAGAGCTCTCGAGCATGTCCCAGCTAGGGGCACCCAGGGTGCTGGAGAGGATGTCGGGGGGCTCTGTGCTGCAGGAGGGGCTTGGCACCATGCTGACCAGCCTCTTCCACCTATCCTGCAGGCTGGAAGAGGTGCCCTTGGAGGTGCTACGGCAGCGGGAGTCCAAATGGCTGGACATGCTCAACAACTGGGACAAGTGGATGGCCAAAAAACACAAGAAGGTAAGTGATGGTGGCCTTGTCCCCTGGGGCTACCTGAGGACAGCTGTGAAGCGAGAGGAGGCTGCAGGGAGGATCAGCTTGGCACAGCCCTGTCCCCATGAGGCTTTGAGGCAGCCTTGCATGTCACCAGGTTCCACCAGACAGACACATTGCCCTTGGATGATGCTTGAATGGGCTGGTCCCTCCCCCTGACACTTCTCGTGGTGGGAGGGAAGCTGGAGCTTGTGAGGGCTGAGCCTGCAGTCCCTAAGGCAGCCCCTGCTCTTGCCCCTCTCTGCTCCCCGCTGGGCTGGAGCCTTCCTAGGACTGCTTTGGCTGCCTGTAGGGAATTGTTTGGTCATGGAAACTTCTGTTCTGAGCATCTTGTAGACCAAAAAAAGCTCTGGGTAGGAAATGTTTGAGCCTGATGAGCATGACACTGGGCTGCAAGCTGTGGTCTCTGGGAGAGCCGTGGTGCTGTGTGTCAAGTGGCTCCGTGGCTTGGTCTCTTGGAGCTCCCTGACCTCCTCCTGAGCCTGCAGACAAGACAGGGATGGGATGCAGCGAGTCCTAGGCTGCTCCTGTGTGTCTGCTGGAAGCCATGAGGCTGCTGGCACGAGCCAGAGGTGCCTGAGAGCAACTGAAGGGCCTCCTCCTCCTCTCCACTGCTGGCAGAGCCTCCTGGCACCACTCCATGTGCTGTGCTCCCAGAGCACTGTCCCCACTCGGTGCCTGGTGGACACCGCAGGAATGTCTCTTCTGTTTCTTGGCTGGTCCCAAGGGATTTGGGAGAGCTTTCTGGGCTGTGGCAGGCGGGTTCTTTGTTCTGCAGGTGGTTTCCACTGCTCTCTGGCCGTGCCACAGCGTGGCCTCTGGGCTTGGGTGAATGCCCTGGCAGCTGTGTGCCTGGCAGAGGAGCTCTCTTGGGCTTGGGCTGACCTCAGCTGCTGGGGGTCTTCATGGGGCTGATGTGCTGTGTAGTCTGTCCAGCAGCACAGACCCATGCCCAGAGCCTCTGAGAGCTGCTCCCTGCCTGGAGCTGCTTGGGGAAGGATGCCAGGCCTGGCCTCGGGTGCTTATGGCTGTCCCTCCTCTGGCAGGAGCCTGGCTGCTTTGGTCCAGGGCCATGACATGTGGCTCGGGTCCTGCTGCTCCCTGTGCTTCCAAAAATCCCAGTGCTTTTCTGGCTGCCTCACCAGCACTGGCTGACAGCTCCAGATCTCTTGGGCCAGCTCCTGCCAGGCTCACTCACACCTGCACTGCTCCAGGATCCCAAAACCCTCCCTCCCTCCCCCACCTGGCCAAGATCCTGGTGGAGCCCTGGCTCCTGATGGTGCTGAGCTGTGCCAGCATTGCGTGCCTATCCTTGCCCTTTCCAGCCAGACACAAGGAGGTTCAGACGCGTGGGCAGCTCCCACTGCCCTCCAGTGCTCCTACTGCTCTTGGCTTTCAGCATCCCTCAGCCCACGCATGCTCCTGATCCCCTGGAAGTTCCTGGTGAGATCACAGGGGCAATGGCAGGACCCATATAGAGCCCAAGGGGGTGAGGTGCTCAGCTGCTTGGCCTCGGCCACAGTGAGCATGGTCAGCTGGAGGGGCTGCCAAACTGAAACCCAGTGAGGCAGCTTCCTTCCTGGCAGCTTAGGCAGCAGGAAGGGGAGCTGGCTCAAAAGGGAGCGGTCGGCAGCGGCAGAGCTGCCCCCAGCCACCCTGGGCATCTCCCGCTGCCTTTCCTGCAAACACAAGGGCCCCAGGGGGCCAGGACCTGCTCGGGTAAACAAGCACCTCTGTGGAAAGGGAGCAGCAAAGCCTCCTGGGGACGTGGCATTGTCCCCATGCTGGGCCAAGCTGTGTGGAAACACAACCACCTGTTCCCGAGTTATGCTGGCAAAAGGGGAAGAGGAGCTCTGGGCATGCAGGTGAGGCTTTGGGAGCTGTTAACTGCGGCTCACAGAGCCCTGGCACAACATCTCCAGCACTTGGCATGTGGCATGGAGGTTGTGCTGGGTTTTTGCAGGGGTTTAAGCAGGGTAACTGTGCTGAAAGCACTGGTCTCATGGACCGCACCTTGCTGTGTGCCCTGGCCAAGAGCTATCGGGAGGTGGTGCTGCTGCTTCCCTGAGAACTGGAGTGGCATGGTTGGGGGTATCTGGGGCTGGTCCCTGCTGGGGTGCTGGCAGCAGCAGGGTTAAGCTGGTTCAGTAATGGAGAGGGTACCAGTGAGTGCTGCCTCGGCTGGACTTTGGTCCTGGCCAGTGCCCTCTGCCAAGGAAACTGGGGGATGACTGTGGATATGGAGCTGGCTCTGGGGACCTTGGGAGCCAGCCATGTGTGGAGCTGGGGCCAGTCCTGCCCTTCTGCCTGGGGTGAGTGGGTGGAAAGACTGAGGCAGAAGACTTCACCTCTCTGCTCCCCATGGTCCCCACATGAGCAGGAAGGCTGGACTGGGGCTCAGGGAGCCCCCCCCAGCATCCCCAGTGCTTCCCATGGGGAGGGAGCAGCCTGTTCCCCACCTTGATTCCAGTGTTTACATTTCCAGCTCCCAGCAGGATCCTGCTTTGAGGCAAAGCTGGGCTTGTTTGGAGCTGTTTGCAAGCCACAAAGCCTCCACTGGGCTCCTGGCAGTCATCCAGAGCTCCCTGGTGCTGCTGCAGCTCCAGCTGTCATCCAGGTTGGCATGTTGAGTGCCATGCTGGGGAGAAGGGGGTGAGCAGGGTCTCTTCTGCTATCCTGGAGCTCTGTGCAACACCAGCTTCTATCATGGGACACATGGCTGGGCACCCTCTCCCCAGAGGTGCAGGGACAGATCCCATTGCACAGGGAGGCAGCAGGGGACCAGCCTGTGACCATGGTGCTGGGCCTGACTCCCATCTTGCCCAAGGGGCCTTTTTGCTTGCCACTGCTCCCTGATTTTCCCCATGATGGCTGTGTGTCTCCCTGCAGATCCGCCTGCGGTGCCAGAAGGGGATCCCGCCCTCCCTGCGAGGCCGTGCCTGGCAGTACCTCTCTGGGAGCAAGGTCAAGCTGGAGCAGAACATTGGCAAGTTTGATGTGAGTGCTGGTGGGGAGGGGGTGCTGGTGGAGGGGAGCAGTACTGCTGGGATGGCTCCTGCTCCTTCTGGGGCTGGGGTGTCTGTTGGGGTCCCAGACACTGCTCATTCCTGCTGGGGGCTGACCCATGACTTGATGGGGCTCATGTTCCTATGAGGCAACATGATTGAGGGATCTAGAGAACATTTCCTATGAGGAGTGCCTGAGGGAATTGGGGTTGTTTAGTCTAGAGGAAAAGAGGCTCAGGGGAGACCACCTTGCTCTCTACAACTCCCTGAAAGGAGGTTGGAGTGAGGTGGAGGTTCGTCTTTTCTCCCAAGCAATAGGACAAAAGAAAACAGCCTCAAGTTGCATTAGGGGAGGTTTAGGTTGGACATTAGGAAAAATTTTTCCCAAAAAAGGGCTGTCAAGGCCTGGCCCAGGCTGCCCAGGGCAGTAGTGGAGTCACCATCCTTGGAGGCATTGAAAAGCTGTGTAGATATGGTGCTGAGGGTCGTGGTTTAGTGGTGACCTGGCAGTGCTGGGTTAATGGTTGGACTCAATGATGTTAAAGTTCTCTCCCAGCCAAAACAATTCTATGATTCTGTGTTGGGGGCAGAGCCAGGTCCAGCCCCATGGCTGTTACTCTGGCTCCCTTGGGCTTACTGTGGGCCAGAGTGGGACTGGCACCATGCCACTGTGGGGTGTTGCTCAGCCCAACCCTCTCGCTCCCAGGAGCTGGATCTCCTGCCTGGTGAGCCGAAGTGGCTGGACGTGATTGAGCGGGACCTCCATCGGCAGTTTCCCTTCCATGAGATGTTTGTCTCGCGTGGAGGCCACGGGTGAGTGGAGCTGCTGCATGCCTGGCCCTTGGCTGCCACAGGGTTGGACCAGCACTTGTGGGGTGGGCACTGCTCATTCCCTGCAGTATTCCCCCCAGTCCCTAGCTTGCAGGCATCCAGATGTGGGCTTTGCAGCAGCTTGATGTGTGGATTGCAGCTCTTGGCACCTGCTCTGACACCTGGTGGGGTGGAAATTGCTGTGGCAGGATGGAGGAGGGAGGAGCCAGTCTCCTGAGGCAGGAGACTCAGGGTGAGCTTGCAGCAGGGTCCAGAGTCCCTGGGAGATGGTTGTAACCCTCCCTCACCTCTTAGATCCAGGCAGAATGGGGCCTCTGTGGGCAGAGCTTCCCAGAGCAGAGCTGTGATTATCATGTCCCATAGCCCTGGCTTTGTGTGGAAGAGAGATCCCAGTCAGGGACTGACCTAGGCTTGTGGGGCAGAGTGGTGGTGGTGGTGCTGGATCACCATGTGATATCCAGTGCTGATTTGGCCTGTGAGGAAAGCTGCTGGGCCATATCCATGTTCTCTCTCCACCTCTCCCTCCCTGGGCTCTCTGCAGGCAGCAGGACCTGTTTCGAGTGCTGAAGGCTTACACCCTGTACCGCCCAGAGGAGGGCTACTGCCAGGCCCAGGCCCCCATCGCCGCTGTCCTGCTCATGCACATGCCAGCCGAGGTATGGCTGGGCAGGGAGAGCCAGTGGGTGGAGGGCTGGGAGCAGCAGGAGGGGGTGGGTCTCTTTGGGGATGCCTGGGCACTCACCTGCTGTCCTTTGGCTTGCAGCAAGCATTCTGGTGCCTGGTGCAGATCTGTGAGAAGTATCTCCCTGGCTACTACAGCGAGAAGTTGGTGAGTGAAGGGTCCATGGTGCCTGTGGCAATGCCAGGGTCCTGTCCTGTCTCCAGGCTGAGACATCCTGGGTGCTCTCTGTGTTGTGCCTTGGTCCACAGGCAGGAGCATCAGGCAGTCAGGGTTAGGGGGGTCTCAGCGTAGCTTTGCCAGCATCTGTGGGGCACAGCTCTGGAGGGTGGGCTACTCCTCTGGGGCCAGGCAGTGGGGAGCTGATCCCAGGGCTGGCCTGGGGTTAAGGTGCTCCCTGGGGGCTCTCCACGCTGTCCTTGCAGGAGGCCATCCAGCTGGACGGGCAGATCCTCTTCTCGCTGCTGCACAAAGTCTCACCTGTGGCCTACAAGCACCTGAGCAAGCAGAAGATCGACCCCATCCTCTACATGACAGAGTGGTTCATGTGCGCCTTCTCCCGCACCCTGCCCTGGAGCTCCGTCCTGCGCGTCTGGGACATGTTCTTCTGTGAAGGTAGGAGCTAGCCCCACTGGCTTCTCTTCACAGAATCATTAGGGTTGGAAGGGACCTGTAAGATCAGCAAGTCCAACCATACCTATCACCCCCATGCCACTAACCCATGGCCCAAAGTACCACATCTAGATGTTTCTGAAACCCCTCCAGGGATGGTGACTCTACCACCTCCCTGTGCAGCCTGTTCCAAGACTTAAAAACCCTTGCAGGGAAGAAATTCCTCCTGACATCCAATCTAAACCTCCCCTGCTGCAAATTGAGGCCTTTTCCTCTTGTCCTCTTGCTGTTAACTCAGGAGAAGAGACCTACTCCAATCTCCTTTCAGGTAGTTGTAGAGAGAGATAAGGTGATCCTAGAGTGGCACATGGATGGCACTTGGGGTTGCAGCAGGAGCACTGCTGTGGCTGCTTGCCTGTGTCTGGCAAACAAACCCAAAAGCGGGAGCACAGAAAAGTAGACAGTGGTCATCTAGGTACCTGGTCAGGATTATCAAGTGAAACACATGGAGCCCATCTGTGTGTCATGCCTGTGCCCAAATTAAGCATTCTCCAGGCAGCGCAGAGAGCATCATCAACAGGACGAGCCTGTAGGATCTGGAGCAGGTCCTGGTGGAAAATAGAAAGTGCTGGGTGACAAGGATAGTGATGATTTGTCACTGTGTTAACCTGGCAGTGCTGGAGAGGCTGCCTTTTCCCAGCTGGCCAGAAGGAGAGGTGGTTTGTTGGTCTTAGCTGTGGAGTTTTTTGCTTCTCTCCCCACAATGTGTTTATTCCTGAAGTACTTTTGATGGTAGTGTTTGGATGGCATCAGCTACTGACCCCACTAGCAAAGCTTTGTATTCTGTCTCTACCTTCATGAACCTGGTGCCCCACAGCATCTGAGGGACACAGTGGCAGCATCACCCTGTCCTGCCTGGCACTTGCTTACTTACCTTTCCCTTTCCAGGGGTGAAGATCATCTTCCGGGTGGGCCTTGTGCTGCTCAAACACACCCTGGGCTCCTCAGACAAGCTCAAGTCCTGCCAGGGCCAGTACGAGACCATGGAGAGGCTGAGGGCCCTTAGCCCCAAGATCATGCAGGAAGCCTTCCTGGTGCAGGAGGTGAGGTGCTGGGGAAGAGTCTGGGGGGTCCAGTGCTGCCCAGTTGGCCATGCTGCTGGACTGGGCTGCCCCTAGGGTGGGCAGAGCAGCTGTAGCAGGAGGACAGTCCTAAAAAGGCTTGGATCTGGGGTTACCTTTGCCCTGGGGGCTATCCCACACCCTGGCTGAGCCAGCCCTGGGTGGCACTGGAGATGCTGGTGGCACTGGAGATGCTGATGGCACAAGACCATCCCCACAGGTGATCGAGCTGCCGGTGACGGAGCGTCAGATCGAGCGGGAGCACCTGATCCAGCTGAAGAAGTGGCGGGAGACGCACGGAGAGCTGCAGTACAAGTCCCCCCCACGCCTGCATGGGGCCAAGGCCATCAGCGAGGCCGAGCCCCCCAGCCGCAAGGCCCTGGAGCCCGTCCCCTCCATCATCGTCCCCCCTGGGCCTGCCCCCGTGCCCAAGGCCCGCAAGAGCAAGGAGAAGAGCAAGGAGAAGAGCAAGGAGAAGGGCCCAGCCAGCCCCACCAACGGCCCTGGGGCTGAGGGCAACGGAGCGCCCGGCTCGGCCCGGGAGCTGCTGCAGCCCCAGGTCTCCCCCCACCACCAGTCCAAGGAGAGCCTGAGCTCCCGGGAGAGCGAGGACACCTACTTGTAGAGCCAGCACCATGGCTGGGTCCGGGCAGCCGGGCTCAGCTGAGCTGCGCACGGACCCGGGCTCAAGGCCACCCATCTGTTGGGGGCTGTGCAGGAACCTGTGGTGCCTGGCACTGGGGGGCTCTGAGGGGCTCTGGGCTGGAGGGATGGGGACGGGCTGGCTGGCCTGGCTCTGTGCAGACACCGTGGTCCCTGTGCAGGGATGCTTACAGCCACATGTGGTGACCAAAGGGGACACCTTCGGGCTGCGTTGGGTGCTCACCCTGGCAGGGTGCTGGCACCACGAGTGGTGGGGCCCTGGCAAGGGGTGGCTGAGCCACCCGAGCTCCCTCCTCCATGGCTGGGGAGGGGCCAGGCAGCCCCTTGGGCCCATCTCCCTGTCCCAGAGCCCCTTGACCCACTGCCCCAGGGTCCCTCCCCCAGCCCCCACCCCTCTGTCAGGCGTGCAGACCCAGACCCAGTCCCCAGCACTCACGCCTGGCGCAGGGGGACTGGGGGTACGTGAGGAGCTGGGGGTCCCCCCCTCCCCTCCTCTTTATCTAGTGAGGATATATCAAGCTGTAGCCCTATATGTAGTACCCAATTTACCTACTCACTGAGCCTATTTATTATTCCTCTGTGGCAGTAATGGTGGCAGGACAGGGACCGAGGCAGGAGGTGCCGGAGGCAGCCGGATTTGATGCCAGACCACAACCGTGGGGCTAAAGCCCCCATACACACCCCATCACCAGGGCTCCCCACAGTTTGGGGGTGGGTGAAGCATTCACCCCCACCCCTGCCACCTACCCTGAGCCCCCAGCAGAGGTTTGACGGGGTGGGTGAGTGGCTGGGTGCTCCCCAATCGCGGGGGTCCCCTTTTGCCCCCCTGCCCTCCCCAAGGGCTGGGGGTGGCTTTGTAAAATAAAGAGGGGAAAATGGTTTTGTACAAAGGGGTAAATAAAGCAGGATTGTGTAAAGGCACAGCCCCTGTGCTTTCCCTCCTGTCTTCTGACTGGCTTGTGCCATGGGGTAAAGGGTGGCACGGGATTGGGGATGTCACCTCCCACCTCCTGCAGCACCAGGGCTAGCTTTGAGGAGGCACCCTGGCCTGGATCCCATCTCCCTTGAATGCTCCAGCAGGTTCTGGGAAGAGTCTTGCTGCTGTCACCACTCCAGCGCAGCCAACAAGGGTAGCCGTGTCCCGATCTGACCTCCCTGTCTCACCTGGCCCTGGGGGCAGGTGCTAGGAAGAGTCCTGATGCCATCACCCGTGTGGCATCACTCCCGTGAGCTACCCAGGACGGCCAAGTCCTGACCTGGCTTCCCTATGTCACCCTGCCCTTGGGGGCAGGTGCTGGGGAGGGTCCTAGGGAGGGTCCTGCTGCTGTTACCACCCCGGTGCAGCCACCCAGAGTGGCCAAGCGTTGGCTGACCTCCCTGTCTCACCCAGCCCTGGGGCTGCCTCCCTTTGAAGTGTAAATAGGGAGAACGCTGAGCCCTGCCCCAGCTTGTGATAGTGGTGATGGCCCTGTGGGGTGAGCGCCCTTCCCAGCATCCAGCCCTGGCTCCTTCTCCTAATGCCACAGCTCTTGGAAACAAACAGCCAGGAGCCCCTAAATTGTCCTGTGACATCCCAGAGCTCAGCTTTTCACCCACAAAATGGTTCCCAGGCCTCCCTGTGTCCTGCAGGCATGAGTTCTGCCCAAGCATCCATTCTTCCCTCCACAAGTCCCTTTTCCCAGGGGTGGCAGCAGGACAGGACCTGCTTGGGGTGCTTGGGTTCCCCTCTGCCCCCTCCAAAGCCCCGGCACTGGGGCCACTGCCCTGTTTCAGTCAATCCCCATTGCCAGGCAAGTGTTTCAGGGCTTGGGGCTACTGGATTTGGGGATGAGTGTGGAGAAGCTTGGTGGGTGCTGGGGTGAGCCAGGTCAAGGAAGGGGAGGCAGCAGGTACAGTGGGGTCAGCACTGGGCCCAGTCCCACCCTGGCTGGTGCTGGTAGAGGCTACATGGGGCTGGGAGGGCAGGGAGGGTTGGGTCCCACTGCACCCCTGAGATCCCTGGCTAAGGCACCTTAGGGCTCTGAATTGGGGTTAGTTTGGGTGTCCTGTGGCTCTGAATTTGGGCTGGTCCAGGGTTCCGGGTCAGGTCCAGTTCAGCCTCTCTGGAGCTGCGGGGGGGTTTGGGCTGGGGTCGCTCCAGGCATTCCAGGGCTGACTGCAGGATGGGCCCGGTCTGGGCACACTGGGGCTCTAAATTTGGGCTGGTTCTGAAGGTCTGGGTCGGGTCCGGTGCAGGCACCCAGAGGCTTTGAATTAGGGCTGCTCCGGGACCACGGGTCAGGCATACCCCGGGCCTGGGCTGGTGCTGCTCCGGGACTCCTGGTCTGGGCACCGGGGGCGGTCCCGGGGCAGGGCTGTCTATTGTCCCTCCCCTGGCGCGGGGCGGAGCCGGGGCTGTGCTCACAGTGACGGTAGCGGCGGTGGATCGCGGTCCCCGTGCCGTCCCCGGTCCCGGTGCGGCGGGGCCGCTATGGACCTGCACATCCTGGAGCACCGGGTACGGGTGCTGAGCCTGGCCCGCCGCGGGCTCTGGCTTTACACCCACCCGCTGCTCAAGCTGCTCTTCCTGCCCCAGCGCTGCAGGTAACGGCCTTCCTCCACCTCCTCTTCTCGGCCCCGTTCCAGCTTCCCCCTCTCCCCGGTGCCCGGCCCCGGCAGGCAGCGGCCGGCGCTGGGCTCAGTGGCTCTGCTTTCTTCTCCAGGTGCAAGTTCTTCAGCCTGACGGAGACCCCCGAGGACTACACCATCATGCTGGACGAGGAGGGCTTCAAAGGTACAGTGTGGGTGGCTCCCGTGGCCTCCCTGTCCCTCCTCGGGTGGGCTGGCATCACAGACACGAGTTGTGCACATTCTCAGCCTGGCCGGGCACAGCGACCTGGACCGCGGGGAGCGAGTCCTGGCTTGTAGCTAGGCTCCCTCTGTACATGCCCATCCCCAGGGCTCCTGGCCACGGAGCTCCCAGCCCCTTGGCGCCTGCGCTGGGAATGTACCAGCTTGCCCGGCCGAGGCTCTCCCCACTAATAACCCCCTTCCAGGTACAGCTGCAGCTCCACTGGGACTGGACTGGGAAACTGGTGGGGACGGTCTGCAGGGAGCCTGGTACCAGCCAAAAGTGCAAGCAGGGGCAGGTACCCCCTGGGTTGCCTGTGGGGTAGCAGTGGGCAGCACTGCTGGCTCCCTGCCTGCACAGGAGGCTGCTACTAGCCCTGCTGCCGTCATTCCCTCGACCGCTTCAACCTCTTCCCCTCGCAGCGAGGGCTGGAGCTGAACAGTGCTTTGGCAGAGCAAGGCCAATTCTGCACCCACCCGGGCTGCCAGGGGTGAGCCCTGCCTTGGGGTGCTGCCTGGAAGCAGGGACCAGATTTTGGGGTGTCCTGGAGGGTGTTGAGCCCTTCCAGGCCGGTCCCTCTCCCCAGGAGGTGTCATTCAGTGGTGACCCCACTGGGTGATGTCCCCACCGCTGGTGACCCAGCATGTGTCCGTGCATCAGCATCACCCCAGTGCTGCCGGAGGTACCAGCCCAGCGGGCTGTGCCGGAGGGGCAGGATCCTGGCCTGGCTTCCCACGCCCCAACCTTCCTGCCGAGGCCTCAGGAGCTGGCTGCAGCTTACCAGCTTGGACGTGCCCCAAAGAGCAAGGATCAGTGCTCTGGCCATGGGGCAGTCACCGGCCAGATCCAGCTCCCACCTCCCTCCAGACCCTTTGCTCAGGGAAGGGGCCATGGAGCTGAGTTCTCTCCACGCTCCCAGAGCCAGAGCCATTCCCCACGTATTGTTTTATTTCGGGGCCTGCTGACAAATATTCCTCAATCCCGAGGGGAGGGCGGGAAGTGCTGAACAATGGTCCTGTGAGCCAGCAGCCTCGCTGCACCCTGTGTACCCCCCCCTCCCGGGGCTGGGGGGCTGCCAGCATCGCCCCACTGTGGGGCTGGGGAGGGGATGTCCCTGCTGCATCCCCTCTCTTCCCTTGGGGTTCCAGATTAAGCCCCAGGGTGGGTGACATGGGGACAGCAGGGTTCCCCCCTCGCAGCCTCGCCCTGGGTGGTGTTGAAAAGCCATTAAGTGGTGAGCACTGGGACAGGTCCCCATGTCCCCATGTGTGTGTGTGTGTGTGTGTGTGTCCCCGCCTCAGCCCCAAAGCTGGGCCCTGGGCCGGAGCTGAGGCCGTTCTGGCGCTTCCTGCTCAGGAACAGGCTCTGGAAACACCCGCCAAGGCCTCCGGATCCAGCCCCGCTCCCACCCTGCTCCAAGCCATGCTCTGGGAACAGGGTGCAGAGCCTGTCCCGTGATGGAGTCCCCACTATGGGTGCCAGAGCCCTCCCTGGGGTGAACCCCCCCATCACCACTGGTGTGATGAGTTTGCCTTCTCAGCTGGACTGGGATACTGGTTGCCTGCTGGGTGCTTGTGCAGAGCTGTCTCCCATGGGTGCTGCCTCCCACTTTTGCCAGGTGCACAGAATGGTTTGGAGACCCCCTTGAGTGCCCACCCCACCCTGTCCCTTCCAGGGGGCGGGAAGGGGGTTCCAGGGAGGAGGGGGTTTGCCTGGATATGAACTGGGTGACCCTGGCATTACCAGCCCCACTCCTGGGCAGGAAGGTGGATGCACTGGTGGACACACAAGTGCAGCCTCTGTTCCCCTTCCCAGGGCAGGAAGGAACTGGCTGCAAAAGCAGCTTTTTGGGAGGCAGCCCTGGCCCCTCACCATCTTGGGCTTGGCCCATCCCACCCAGGATGGCATGAGGTGCTGGCACCCCTGGGATGGCAGAGTGGCCTTACCCTTTCTTTGTCCCATCTGGTGCCCTATGTCCCCTCCCTCCAAGCATCCCTGGTGCTCCTGGGCGGCAGGAGCTGAGCAGGACAGCACCACGTCCCTGGTGGTGCTGGTTTGGGGGCTCAGTGCACCCCAACACCCTCTTGCACC
Organism: Bucco capensis; assembly: GCA_013396975.1. Taxonomy (NCBI): domain Eukaryota; kingdom Metazoa; phylum Chordata; class Aves; order Piciformes; family Bucconidae; genus Bucco; species Bucco capensis. The sequence continues at coordinate 36,644 of VWZO01025363.1, forward strand.
CAGCCCAGGGTGCTTGTGTGGGGAGGAGAGACATGTCCTGGGCTTAAGGAGGTCATAGGCTCAACCTTGCTCATCCCTGCAGTCAAATTCAGACATGTGGAGAGGCTGAGCCCTGCCTGACTCGTTCTGCTTGTGGCTGGGGTTGATCTGCAACCCCCAAACCAGCATCCTCAGCCCCACATCTGAGGCTGGCCCATCCTGGCTCTGCTGGGCCAGCTCCTCTCCTGAGGGACAGTATGACACACAGTACCTGAGCCGGTGCCAGCCCAGCAGCATGGACAGGGCGTGTGGCATCCTGTGCTGTGCAGCAATGCCAGGGAGCCCTGTGCCTCAATTTCCCCTTCTCCCTTGCAGAGCTGCCACCCTCTGAGTTCATGCAGGTGGCAGATTCGACGTGGCTGGTGCTCAGCGTTGTCTCCAATGGCCGAGCTCCCTCAGGCAGCCAGGCCACTGGTGTCACCAAGATTGCCCGGTCAGTGATCGTGCCGCTGGCTGAGCACCACGTCTCGGTGCTGATGCTCTCCACATACCAGACCGACTTCATCCTGGTGAGTGCCACCTGGTGATGGTGACCTCGGTGCCTGGTCCCACTGGAATGCTGACTCCTGCAGAGCTGGGTGGGGACCTCGCTGTGCCCAGGCTGATCCTGTACCCCTGGCCAGGTGCGGGAGCGGGACCTGCCGGTGGTGATCCACACGCTCGCTGGAGAGTTCGACATCTACAAGGAGGAGAGCGGAGAGTGTGTCCCTGTCACCTGTGACGACGTCAGCAACGGCTTCCTCAAGCCCAAGCCAGGTGAGTGACACTGGTTCCTGTGTCCCCCTCTAGGGCCACTTCATCCCCAGCACCACCCAGTCCCTGCTGAGAAGCTCCAGCTCCCACGGGTGGTACCCCCGGGGCCGCCCCCTCTGTGCCCTGAGGGATACTGGCCCATGGCTCTGCTGGCCACGGGGTGGCACTGCTGTACTGTCCCCAAGTTGTCCCCAGCCTGATGGGTGGCTGTCCCCCTGCCAGCTGCCAGCCCCACGCTGCACCCTGTGCAGAGCCCCCAGACCCGCTTCTGCGTCCTGACCGTGGCCCCTGACACACTGCCTGCCATCGCCACCATGCTCATCGACGTCCTCTTCTACTCCCACAGGTGGGTCCTGGGGATGGGGACACGGTGGTGGCCCCTCAAGGGCCTGGTGCCACCTAAGCCTTTGTGCCCAGTGGCTTCTCAAACACTTGGATGTGTTTTGCTCACTGGTTTTGCCCTCCCCAGCATGCTGGGGGCTGCAGCCACATGGGTGCTGGGGTCCTGCTGCCACTGTGGGAGATGGGAGCCCTGAGGTGACCTGGGGGATGAGCCCCCCACTGCTGCAAAGTCTGGGGGGGGGTTGCTGCAAAAGGCTGGTGGGAATGGTACTGGGGCCAGGGGATGCTCCTGGCTGGCACCTTCTGTGTCCTCCAGGATGGAGTCCCTTCTGGTGGGACTCTCCTGCTCTAGAGCAGGAACACCTCAAAAACTGGTGTCACCCCTGTCCTGTGTGTGGCTGACACATGCTGCCCCCCACCCTAGTGGCTAGGTGAGCTGCAGACCCTGTGGGTAGCAGCACTCCTCCTGTCCCCCTCCTGCCCCACTGCTGCAGCATCCCAACATGATCCTCAGAGACACCAAGCTCTTGTCCTCCCAATTTTGGGCTCATGACCCCTCCCTGTGGCTCTTTCCCTCCCATCCCACTGTGCAGCCCCCCGAGGGAGGCTGGTGCCAGCAGCCAGGACCTTGACTCCATCACCTTTTTCGCCTTCTCCCTCATCGAGGGCTACATCTCCATCGTGATGGACGCTGAAACCCAGAAGCGGTAGGTACTGTCTGTCCAGCTGTCCCTCCAGAGGGTTGGGGAGCTGGGAATTGAGGAGGGGGGATGCTTACACTCAGCACTCCCCCTCCTCAGGTTCCCCAGTGACCTGCTGCTGACCAGTTCCACGGGGGAGCTGTGGCGGATGGTGCGGATCGGCGGGCAGCCCCTCGGCTTCGGTGAGTGTAGCCATGGTGGCCTTGCCCCCCCCTCCTTGTGCCATCATCCTATCTGGGGGGTGCTTTGGGATGGTGCTGTCCTTGCTCGTCCCCATGGCTGTGCCACCAACCTACTGGAGGATGCTTTGGGGTGGTGCTGTCCCTGTGTGTGCCCATGGCTATGCCACCAGGCTGTACCAGCACTCTACTCAGGGCATGCTTTGGGGTGATGCTGTCCCTGCTCATCCTCATGGCTGTGCCACCAGGCTGTGCCACCACCCTACCCAAGGGCTGCTGTCTCTGTGTGTCCCCATGGCTATGCCATATAGCTGTGTCATCATGCTACCTGGGGGGTGCTTTGGGGTAATGCTGTCCCTTCATGTCCCTGTGGCTGTGCCACCACCCTACCCAGGGAGTGCTTCAGGGTGATACTGTCCCTACATGTCCCCATGGCTATGCTAGCAGGCTGTACCACCATGCTACCTGGGAGGTGCTTTGGGGTAATACTGTCCCTTTCATGTCCCTGTGGCTGTACCACCAGGGCCACCGCTCACCCCCTGGGTCCCTTTGTCTCCCCAGACGAGTGTGGCATTGTGGCACAGATCGCCGAGCCGCTGGCCACCGCTGACATTTCAGCCTATTACATCAGCACCTTCAACTTTGACCATGCCTTGGTGAGCCCCTACCCCTCCATGGGGACCCAGCACCCTAGAGGGTGTGTCCCCACGGGGCTGACCCCCACTCTTGTGTCCCCGCTCTGGCAGGTCCCCGAGGAGGGCATCACTGAGGTCATCCAGCTGCTGCAGCAGCGCCAGGAGAGTGGCAGCTAGTGGCCAGCTGTCCCCGCGGCGGGTGGCCCAGTGTGGTGGCACTCTGGGTCCCCCACCCCCTATATTTGTTATTGGTAGTTGTAAGGCTCCCCCCCGAGGTGAGGCAGAACCTTCCTGTCTGCTGGGGACAAGGGGACGTGGTGGCTGCAGGGACACAGTGGCTTTGTGGCCTCTGCCTCCAGCTCTGCCCACATGGGGTTGGGTGGCTCGGGAGGAGAGGGAGGGTCCTTGGGGATCTGCTGGAGGAGGGAATGTGGGGGGAGGACATGCCAGAGAGCTGTGATGTGCCACTGAGGTGCTGGAAGTGACATGTCCCCATGCCCTGTGTATGTCCCCACAGGTGCTTCCCTTGGGTGGGGAGGGGTGGCTGTGATGCTCTGGGGCACCTCTGGGGCTCCATGGGGAGTGAAAGCACCCCTAGAGCTGGGCTTCCCCCAAAAATTCCCCAGGAGGGAAGGGCTGTGGTTCAGTCCCAGCCCTGTGTCCCCTCCAGGGTGACCCTGTGTCCCTGCCTGGGCTGTTACCTACTGTGGGAGAAGGATGATGGTGCTCCCCCAGCTCCTCCCAAGCTGTTTTTTTCACATAGTTTTTAAGAAGACAATAAAAGTTGCATTATTTTTATTTCCAGGTAGCCCAAGGGGGGGGGAGGGGGAGTGGCCCAGAGCTGGTCCCCAGGGCTGTGGCACTGAGTGGGATGGGGTGATAGGGGGATGTTTCCCCACTGTAAGGTGACCAGGATGGGGCCCCCTCACCTGCCATGTATTTTGGGTGAAGAGGCAAAGGCTCCGTTTCTCCCAGCCAGTCACCAGCCCTGAGGACACTGAGGCATGGGTCCCACTGCCTCACTTCGGCCCCATGGGAAACTGAGGCATAAATGTCCAAACTTGACCCCAGACCTGGGGATGCCCCTGGTGCACTGTCAACTGCATGGCACCCTCTGGCAAAGTGGGGTGCACAGGACGGGGGTTGTCCCTTCCCGGGGTCTCTGGTGGTTGCTCTGATCCCTGTGGGGCTGTGGCCGTGCAGGTGGGTCCCCAGCCCCTGGGTGCCCCTGGGTGCCTGTGGCCTGGTCAATGAACACTCAGTGGGAGCACAAGCACAGTGCACACCTCCTTGGGGTCTTTCCCCATAGGGCAGGGGCTTGGCGGGGCTCAAGCTGGTAGCTGAACATGCTGCTGCTCCCATCCTGGCCCTGCATGCACCAGGCAGGAGCATGTCCAGCTCCTGGCCATGTCCTCCCTACGTCAGCTCCCTGGCTGTACCCTCGCCAGGCACTTGCTTTCCTGTCTCGCTTGTCCTGAGTCATGAGACGTGGCTGACGTGCGCCCGCGCGATGAAGAAATCGCAGCCACCCCATGTGCTCACCAGAGCTATTTTTGTCACCCTTGGCTATTGCACAGGCATCCACCACCACCATGGTGACCTCCTTCCTGCCCAGGCCAGCAGGGACCCAGCACTGGCTCCTGGGAGGTGACAGTGCCATGTGGAGGGGACCATGGTGGCCGTGAGGGAGCTGAGGGTGGGTGAGCTCTGCTTGTGTGGGTCCCAGATTGGGTGTCTGGAGGTTCTGCCATGGTATCACACACACTGGGGGTGGGATGGATGGATGTATGGATGAAAAGTGGACAAATGGATGGGTGGGTGGAAGGACAGATACACAGAATCACAGAACGTTAGGGGTTGGAAGGGCCCTAGAAAGATCATCTAGTGCAACCCCCCTGCCAGAGCAGGATCACCTAGACCAGCTCACACAGCAATGTGTCCAGGCAGCTCTGCAATGGCTCCAGACAAGGAGANGGTGGATGGATGGAAAAATGGACAGACAGGTAGATGGTCAAACAGATGGCTAACAGTCTATCTGGCTAGACAGATGGACAAACTACTTTAATCACTACAATGTGAAGAAAGACGGATGTTCTCCTGGCTCCTCCAGCCCGCCAGGACTGCCCTGGGCACAGCCCTGCCCAGCCTAGGTGCCACCTCTGCCAGGGGATGCCCTGAGGAGGAGGAGGCAGCTGGTGGAGGAAGCAGCTCCTGCAGCAGGGCATCCAGCAGGTCAGGGGGTGGCTTTGGAAGGGAAATTTGGGGAAAAGAAAACATTTCTTCTTCTAGGAGTGAGTCACAGCCATACTTTTCCACCCTGGAGGAGATGTTATTTCTGGGTTGTCCTCTAGTGCCACCACTGAAAGCTCAGAGTGCACAAGTTCAGCAGAAGGCATCTCCCTCTGCTCACACCATCAACTTCTGGTGGTCACCAAGATCAACTGGAATAATGGGATCAAATATATCCATATTTATGGGCCGGGGGAAGGCTCCATTGGTGCCAAGCTTCTGCCAGGCTCCATCCACTGAGAAAGGGGAGTAAGGGAGACAAGGAGCCTGTGGCAATGGCAACCAGGGCCACACAAGCTGGGTTCTCCCATGGTGGTATTGCATAAGGGTGCCACGGCAGCGAAAGCTTCCGCTGCCCTCATCCCCTGCACCCTTGGGCAAGAGCCAGGGCCGCTCGTGGGTCCTGCCCTGGCCGAATGTCACCGGGCCGTTGCACTTCCTCCCCAGGGTCACCCATGGGTGCTGCTGCCGGGCAGAGGGGCTGGGGCATGCTGCCTGGTGGCACCTGGATTCGTCTCTCAGAGATGTGGGTGATTGTGAGCACATGGATGGACAAAGCATCCTCTGGAGCGTTGCCGGGTGTAGTCCCCAGCCGTGCCAGGATACTCTGTTCTTGGTCTTCCATCTCCCTCCTTCCCATAGCTGGATTTGGGCTGTGAAGCTCCCTGTGATGGGACACAGGTGTTCCCACATTGCTGATGTCCCTGTCCTTGAGTGCCACTGCCACTGCCTTCTTTTACATTTGAGTTTCAGGGTAACTGAGGCTGTTTTGGGTTCAGCCAGCCTGTTGGGTGCTGAACAGTGAAACTAGGGTGACACCAAGCAACCCTTTCCCAAGAAGCTGGTTGCTGAGGTTCCAGCAGCACTGTTGTGGCCACATCTGGGACGAGCAATGGGATCAAGTGCTCCTCAGGCTGGACCCACCGGGACTCCCTCGAGGAACTGACTCGAAGAACAAGCCCATCGTCCGGCTGGCATCATTTCCTCCCTCTGGGGTGGCTCACCCAGCTCATTGGCCCCCGGGGCACGGCTTCACTTCTGGCTGGCTTTCCGTTGGGTCTGGGTGCCTCCTTCGGAGGTGGGGGCGAATGGGTGCTCTTTAAAAGGCGAGCTTCCCCATCGCCCAGCAGTTAAGGAAGTGGCTCGCGCGGCCGGCAGCCCCGCGCTGAAGCAGCCTGCCCCGGCCATGCGGTGTGACGGGCTGCCCCTAGGCGTGCTGGCAGGTAGGTGTCTGCCCGCGGCCCAAAACTCCCCTCCTGCTCGCGCCTCGGCTGAGCCGAGCCCGGCGGGAGCCGCGGGAGGGAGCGCGGCGGCAGGGCCCACGTGGAGTTGAGTCAGAGAGGCTGTTGCTGAGGCTGTCCCCTCCTCCCCGTGCCATGCTGGTGTCACCTCCCAGGGATGCTGGTAGGGGATGGAGACGTTCCCTGCAGTGGCAGATGAGATGGGGAGCACTGGGGATGTGCACCCTAAGAGTAAGTCCCTTCATCCTAGGGGAGAAGAGATGCTGGGAGGGGGCCAGGCAGGAAGGGATGTGCTTTGGGGTCGGTTTGGGAGCCAGTCGTGGAGGGTCAGGGGTCAGCTTGCTGGCATGGACCCTGCACCCAGCCCAAGCTCTCCAACTGTCCCAGCACAGCAGGGCTGGATACTCTGTATTGGTCTAGCACCACATCCCAAGTCACCACTGGCACATGGCTATGGGTGACAGCGAGGTCAGGATGGTGCCTAGCCAGAGCTGGGGGGTTGGATGAAGGAGTGTCACCACTGTCCCCTCCTTTGCAGTGGCTCATGCTGACAGGGGGAGCTGCTGGGGGTGGGGGGGCAACCACCATAACTGGGCTGTGCTCCCTGGCTCTTCACCATCATCCCCACTGGGTCCCCAGCAGGCTTTTGGCACAGGGACTAGCTCATCCCTGCAGCAGGACTGGGGACTTTAGTGCAGGGGGCATGCCTGGCACATGCTGTTCTTGCCTCCAGTCCTGACAGCATGGTGATGGGCACCTGCTGTCACTGTGGTGCAGTGGGCGGTGAGATTGTGCCTTCCCTGCATGGAGAGGAGGCTGCCTCCCTGCACCCAGTGATGCGCCAGCATCCAAATCTCTCTCCTCTTCCTCCCCAGTTGTCACCAAAGGGCTTTTCATCCTCTGGGCAGTGCCGGGCCAGGGGGCAGAGTCCCTGCAGCCAACCCTGCAGCAGATCCAGGCGCTGGTGAGGTACATGGCCGAAGATGCACAGGAGCTTTTCACCTTCTATGTGAGTCTCCTTCCCTGGGGCATGAGGTCGCTCCTGTCCCCTCCTCAGGCGGACATGGGGCTGAGAGGCAGGTCCATGTGCTGCTCCCGTCCCACATCACTGACCTTTCCGCCTTCATCCCTGGGCAGGAGGAGAACCAGCACCTGGCCATCAAACATATCTGCCACACCAAACACCCTCCCGAGTGGCTGCGGGGACCGGTGCTGGGCTCTGGGGGACTGCAGGGGCTGCGGGGACTGCGGAGCACCATGGCCCACATGGCCCAGGCACTGCAGGACATCATCCGGCTCCAGCGTAACCTCAACCCCCCCGGGGCTGAAATCCTTCGCCGCTTGGCCAGCACCCACCTGAAGGTGCGAGGGCTCCTCAGCAACCTGGATAGGCTCTTTTCGACCCCCAGCTCCCACCCGGGCCACCAGCCCCCACCTGGCCCCCCAGCACCCACCAGCATCTTCCGGCAGAAGCTGGAGGGGTGCCGGATCCTCTGGAGCTATGCCCGTTTCATGGCCAAGCTCAACACCCAGCTGCAGGAGGCCAGGAGCCGCCGAGGCCACCGGGACAAGCAGAGATCACGTCGTGGCTCACGAGTGTCCCTGCGCTCCTAGCGTAGCCCCACCGTGACCAGAGCTGTCTCCGTCTCTATCTCCATGCCCCTCCCATTCCCACCCTCATCCCCAGGATGGGGATAGAGACTCGCTGACTGCCTGGGAGGCACCTCCAAGCTCCCACGGGTGAGGATGCAAGCGCGCTGGAAGCAGCTCCCATCACTTCACCTTGCCATGGGGACCAGGCTGTCCCCGTGCCACCGCTCGGCTGCAGGCCAGCCCCGCTCTGCTCCCGGCAGCTCCCCCACCTCCTGCCCCAGGTTTCGGCAGCGCCCGTGCCGTTGGAGTGTCCCTCGAGTGCCCTGCGCTGTGGGACAGTGCTGTCCCTTGTCACCGGGTGATTTTCCAGTGATTCAATGGGTCTGCTGACCCAGCCTGACTAAGAGCTGCTCTCCCAGCACCCTCCACACTGCCGGCAGGGTGCGGCCCTGGCCCACGGACTGCTCTGGGAGTGCCACCAGCCCTGTCACCCCCTGACTACCTGTCCTGCACCAGGTTTGCCAACCGCTGAGAGCATCTGGGAGCAGAATCTTGTGAGCTCGGTATACCTGTGAGCTCGGTGTCCCCATGAGCTCAGTGTCCCTATGATCTTGGTGTCCCCATGAGTTGAGTGTCCCTGTGAGCTTGACATCCCTGTATGTTTGATAGCCCTGCAAGTTTGGTGTCCCTGCAAGCTTAATGTCCCCATGGGTCCGGTATCCCTCTCAGCTTGATGTCCCTGTGACTTGGTGTCCTGCACACTTCGTGTCCCTGTGTGCTTGGTGTCCCTAAAAGGTAGGTGTCCTCAAGCCCTCAGCATCCCTGTGCTCATCCCTGTGCTCTGTGTCTCCCTGTGCTTGGTGTCCCCCTGCTTGTCCCTATGCTCACCCTGTCACACGTGGTGACCCCATCCTCCTGACATCCCCCTGCTCTCAGTCTCCCTGTGTCCCCAGGGACCCGTCTGCACCCTCAGTGTCCCCAAAGCCCTGGGACCATGTCACCAGAGCCCTGCCAGTGCCAGGCAGGGGCTGGGCTCCGGCCACTGCACTGTGACCCCCTCCCCCCTAATTTATACAGTGAGATTTGTGTTGTTATGGTATTTATTGAACATTGGGGTTAATTTAATACATCCCTACAGTGGGAAGAGATATTTAAGAACAGGTTTTTAATATATAAATATCTATTTTTATGAGAAAATGCCTTCTTTTTGTACCATGTTAAACTATGACTGTAACAAGCTTTTATTTATGACTACGGATATTTTTTGGTGCTGTGAGAAGGACAGGGCCCTCCCTGGCCTGTGGCACCTCCTTATTTTTGTATGATGGTAGGAAGAAATAAAGTGTTAACCTCGGCCCGTAGGCCGCTGAGTGGATGTGTGTCCCTGTGTCTGTGTGTCCCTGTGTCTGTGTGTCCCTGTGTCTGGGTGTCCCTGTGCCTGGGAGCCCAGGGGTCTGTGGGAAGGGAAGGACTTTACTCCAGTGGCCAGGTTGTGCCCATGAGCATGTGGGGTGGGATGGGCCTGGCCTGGTGTGGCACATGGGATATGGTACAGCACGGTGTGGAGTGGCAGGGGATGTGGCACAGCACAGAGCCCATGGTAGGATGTGGGACATGGCACGGCACAGGACATGGCATGGCACAGGACATGGCACATTGTGGCATGGCACAGCATGGCACGTGGTATGAGATGTGGCATCTCATGGCACAGCCTGGCATCTGTCTGTCACAAATCACAGCGTGGTACATGGCACGTGGCACAGCATGGCACGTGGTATGAGATGTGGCATCTCATGACATGGCCTAGCATCTGTCTGTCACAAATCACAGTGTGGTACATGGCACATGGCACAGCATGCCACGTGGTATGAGATGTGGCATCTCATGGCATGGCCTGGCACCTTTCTCACAGCACACCATCTGCCACACCTCACACAACCCCACATGGCAAGTAACCTGGCACAAGCACTGGCACAGGCCAGGCCATCACCGCAGCCAAGCCAGCATGCCATATCCCTGCCACCTGTCCAGGGCCACCATGGGGACCAAGGCCACCCGGTGCCACCGACCCTGCTGAGTCAAAAATCCTAAGACCTGGTCATGTGGCAGCGTGGAGTCACTCATTCCTCGCTGTGTGCCAATGGCCAGCGTGCTGCCCGGCACTGCCGTGCCACTGCCACCTGACTCAGTCGTGGGGAGCATCGCCGACGGGACAGCCACCACTGCCCTGGCACTCGTTGCCATCTGGGGACACTCGGGGTGACAATGTCACCATGAAGCAGCCCGGGCTGGCTTGTCACGCCGTGGATGACCGTGCCACCATCCACCAGCTGCTGTCCCGGCTCCGAGGAGGAGGAGGCAGCGTGCATGGGCTGCAGAGGGGAGGGTGCAGGTATGTGATCCCCTCCAGGGACCAGTGTGGAGGGATGCAGGACACCCTGGGCTGAATGTCACCAGAGGGATGCTGGCAGCTCCCATGTCCCCACAGGGCTAGGGTCCCTCCTTACAGAGCCACCCTGGGGGACACTACTGCTCAATCCCTGCTGGCACCCCCAGGAAAGGCCACCCCACAGTGGGGACATCCCTTGGCCACCATCCCCAAGGGGCCTGCTCACCCTGATGCAGCCACAGGGTCCTCCTGCCTGGCTGGGATGACAGGAGTGGGGTGACAGAGGTGGGGTGACAGCAGTGGGGCACAGGAGAAGCAATGAATCATCATGAGTCAAAGGGGGATTTGGTCCCTGCTGTTGTTCAGCCCTGGGCTTCCCCAGGATGGGGACACAGGGGCAGCAGCCTTCCTCACCCCAAAGCTGTGGTGACAGCAGTGTCCCCCTGCCTGGAGACAGCACGGCATAAGGACCCAGAGGGGACTCTGGGATGGGGATGGGGGAGTAATTATGAGATGGGGCAATTCTGGGATGGAGATGGGGCAGTTCTGGCTGAGGAATGGGGCAGAGGGGCAGTTTGAGCTGGGGAGAAGACAGGTCTGGGCTGGGGCAGTTCTGGGATGGGGCAGTTCTGGGCTGGGGCAGGTCTGGGATGGAGATGAAGTTGGAGGTGGGATATTTCTGGGATGGAGAGGAATAGTTCTGCCCTGAGGCAGTTCTGAGATGGGGCAGGGGCAGTTCTGCT
>VWZO01025363.1:49469-68410 GCA_013396975.1 Bucco capensis
CCTCCCCTTTTTTGGGGGTGGGGGAGAGGTGTGTTAATTCATATCCTCCCCCACCCTTCCCCCCACCCTTCCCCGACCCCTCGTATGTGCGAAAAAAAAAAAGTAAAAAGAAGAAAAAAACCCCAAAACCACAATCCTGGTGACATCAACTTTATCAGAAGTTTATTTCTAAGAATCATTCAGGATTTCCAAAGCCCTCGACTTCCTGATTTCCAGTTTCAATAGAAGTTAACGATAGTGGTGCTGCTCCCCCCCGCGTCCCCCCCTCCTCCCCTTTCTTACAACACAGGCTGGCTGCCGGACCGGGATATAAACCCCGAGAAGTCCCCCAGTATGGACATGAATTACTGAAAACTTCCTCTGCCAACACCAATCTCTATTAAGTCGCTCCCGGGACGGGACTCACAATGAAGTTCGTGCCGGCAGGTAAAAAAAAACCATCCAAAAACCAACTTTGGGGAAATTCTTTCCACTTCTCTCCCCCTCCTCCTTTTTGTTTTTTCTTTCCCTGTTCCCTCCTCCCCCTTTCCCGGTGATGCTCGGGCACAGGAGGATCCCGAGGGGCTGCCGCTGGAGCCGGGGCTCCCACCGCTCTGCCTCTCCCCCCCTCCCCTCCCGGGATGAGCATCCCTGGGAATTGGCAGTCGTGGTGCTGGCGCCGTGCAGCCAACATCTGGACACTTATATAACTGGAAATGCGTCCAACAAGGGGGGGAAAAAAAAAAAGCAAGGGGGGAATATATTTTGGGAGGGGGGGACTTCTTTTTTTACTACTTCTCCCCCTTCCTGCTTTTCCTCCTTCTGGGTCTCTCGATGCCACCACCGTGGCTGAGTCAGGAACACCGGAGGGATGGGAGATGTTGCCAAGTTCAGGAAGGGGGGTTGGAGGGAGCAGCCACCATCCCAGTGGCAGTGCACCCATTCAGGACCCCTCCAGCCACCCACCCAGCCCCTGACACACATGGGTGCTGAGCCTGGCTCTGCCCAGCTGTGAAATGGGCAGAAGGCAGTAGTTGGGAGGGGGATGCAGTGAGAAGGTCTGGGGTGGGGGTGGGGTTTCAGCATCCCATGGGAGCACTCAGGACCCCGGGAGTGTGGGGAAGAAGGGTGCCCTGGATCCTGCGTGGGAGGGGAGCAGCAGCTGGTCAGGGATGGCAAGATGCCCAGGTAAGTCCTTTCCCACCTGGGCAGGGTAAATAAAGCAAAGCTTGGATTACCAGGTACCGGTGGCACGTCCGAGGTGCTGGCAAGTGCGGGCAGCTTCGGCTTGTCACGGCCCAGGGACTTTGCCTGGCAGCATCCCCATGGTATATCACCTAGTGTCACCAACCCTGCTGCGGGGCAATGAGTGCCCCGGGACCCTCCTGGGTACCCTGTCCCGAGGATGCAGAGCATGGTGGCAGGGCTCCAGAGGCCATTTGGCCTCCCCGAACAGGGATGCTGGTTTGGGGAGGCTCCTCAAGGATGAGGGACTGGAGCTCCTCACCGTCAGGAGGAGGACGCTGGGGTGACCCAGCTGCCGGTGGCTCAAGGGTCCCCTTGTTCCACGTCCAGGGATTTGCTGGCCCGCGTCTCCGGCAGCTGCCGTGTCTCTCCCTGGGGTTCCTCGGCGCTGCGCCCGTTTCGCAGGCAGGGAAACTGAGGCAGGCGGAGTGGCCGGAGGCGGGAGGGAAGGGGGGGGACATGCCGGAGGCAGGTTTCCTTGCGGGCGCCCCGCTGAGTCAGCCGGGCCCGGGGTGGGGCCTCGCTCCCGCAGCGCCCGGCCCGAGGATAACGGAGGGGAAAGCGCTTTGCATATTTGATTAAAGCCCACAGGTCGTCAGCGGCCGCTTGCGCCATGTGGGAATGCCGTGGGACACCCCGCCGGGAAGGGAGGTGGGGGAGCGTCTGTCGGGGGGCAGGTGAGGGGCACAGGAGCATGGCAGGAGCCTCAGCACGGACGGGACGGCAAAGTGGGAGGACTGGGGGCTAGCAACTGAGCCAGCCTCCCCACCCGAACAGGATGGATCCCCGCTTTGGCTGGATACCCTCCCGTTGGGTGCCTGAAGCTGGGGACATCCCCGGGGCATGCTCTGCATCGTGGGAGCATCAGCGGTGGCACAGTCCCCACGGACCACCAGGGTGACACTGGTCTCTCTCCCCACACAGGCGTTGTGCCCTTCGTGGCCCTGCTCCTGCTGCAGCGGCGGCCGGTGGCCGGCCGGGCACTGCTGATGACAGGCTCCAGCTGTCCTGGTCACGGCTTGTGCCGCTCCAACGTCCAGGAGCAGACCCGCAGGCAGGTCGCGCTGCTCAATGACACCGCCCAGGACCTCTTCAGCCTCTATGTAAGTGGTGCTCTGGGGATGGCCAGGACCCCTGGGGCTGTTTGCTCCCTCGAGTGCTTGAAGGGGGAGGGCTGGGGAAGGGCTGGGGATGCTGTGGGGAGGGTGGCAGAAGGTCGCCAGGGGGTACAGGGGACATGAAGGTGACGCTTGCCTCTCCTCCCAGCTGAAGTGCCAAGGAGAACCATTCAGCAGCGAGAGCAACAAGCTCTGCAACCCCAGCAGCATCTTCTTCCCTGCTTTCCGTGTCAACCGGACAAGCGAGAGGAAGGAGGTCATGGTGGCCATGTACAAGCTCTTTGCCTTTCTCAACGCCTCACTGGGGAACATCACACGTGACCAGGAGGAGCTCAACCCCACAGCCAAGGAGCTCCTTGACCGGCTCCACAACACAACCAAGACCACCCGGGGCCTCATCTCCAACCTGACTTGCCTCCTCTGTAAGAATTACAACATTTTCCAGGTGGATGTCAGCTATGGGGAGAGCTCCAAAGGCAAGAGCTCCTTCAAGAAGAAGCAGCAGGGCTGCCAGGTGCTCAGGAAGTACGTGCAGGTCATCGCCCAAGCAGCTCGCATCCTCCTACCTCATCTCAGCCCGCCGTGAGCACCCAGCTCGGCTCCTCTGTCTCCCCTGCACCAGCCATCCACTCACCACTGCCTCCTGAACTCCTGCCTTCCTATTTATTACCTCGGACCCTGCACTGGCCCCATCTGCCCTCCTGTAATTTATTTGCCCCTTGTAAGGGGTGACTGTTGGAGCCTGGTGTGTCCCGGGTGGAGCAGAACTGAGGCCAGCATCCAGCAGGACAAGGCAGCGCATCCCCAAGGTGATGCTGGGGCACAGGCTGGTCCTGGGATGTGCCTTGGCAATTCCCATGCTCCCGAGGAGTGCAGGGATCTATGTGTGCTTCAAAGGCCTGGCAGAGGGGCTGGACTTCATCCCCCATGGCCAATCTCCTCCATCATGGAGAGTAACCTGACAGACATCCTTGAGCACTGTCCAAAAGCTGGGACAAAGGATCAGGAGGAAGGACACTGGGATGCTGCGGCTGGTGGGGACATGGGACATGCTCTTCCTGCACATATTGGGACTGGGCTCCTCCACAAGCAGCTGAACTGAGGGTACTGGGGTGGCCATGGTGGCTGGGGCTGGGTCCTGCCATCTTGGACAAAGCCACTGGCTGGGGACGGAGCCGGTGGCTGCCCCACCAGGGACCATCATCCCTCTGCGTGGTCACAGTGGGTTAATGAGGGCTCACCTCCCCCTTTGGAAAAGCGTTTTTCCCATTGGATCTACTAGAGGTCAAGTGCCTTTGCACGGCAGCATGTGGCCCTGGTGAGGGGACACGAGGACACAGGGATGTGGGGACCTGGGGAGGAACTCCAGGGCAGTGGCAGGAGGCGCTGGCTCGCTCCTGGCACCAGAGTGGCTCGTGAGGGTTATTTATTGCCTGGGTGGGAAGCCCAGCATGCACCGAGGGCTCTGACCTACTTTTAATAATGTTATTAATAATAATAATTAATAATAATTAATAATAAGATTTGTGGTAATATATAGAGAGAATTCTATTTAAATATTTATTTTTTTATACTTCTTTCACCCCTTTTTTTTAAATAAACCAAGAGAAATAGAGTGGATTTGACTCCTCCTTCCTGGGTTTCTTCCACACTCACCCCTGAAACACCCTCAAGGCTGCCCCAGAAGCCTCTCAAACAGCACTCTGGGCTGGAGTTCACCATTCCCTGTCCCCTTGATTCTTCTTCCCTTCCCATCTCCTATGGGATGGCTGATTGAGAATGAATTTTCTATGGGGGATGCTTAAATGGACAGGTTCTGGCTGCTCAACCTCACCTGGAGGGTGTGGGGATCATCCTGGTGCAGGAAGCATCATGACATGGGGATCATCATGGGGCAGGGAGCATCATGATGAGGGAATCATCATGCTGTGAGGATCATCATGCTGTGGTGACCACTGTTCTGTGGGGACCATCATGGTGTGGGGGGCAACGTGGTGCAGGGAGCCCTACTTTGGCAATGCTGGTGGTGCCTGAGGGTTCAGGGAAAGGCCTAAGCCAGCTGGGAAGAGGGAGAAGGAGGTGAGTGAGTGTGTGTGGAGAGGCCAGATAAAATTGCAGCCACTTCCCAGGCAGCCCTGGGAGAGGCTCAGAAGAGCTTCAGCAGGGCCAAGACCACCTAAGGCTCCAGCAGCGCCCTGGTCCTGCGCGAGTGTCTCGGATGGGGCTGTATTAGTTAACAAGAGGCTGATTATACAGGAGACGTTGGAGCAGGATGATGAAATTTTCCTCCTCCTCCGGAGCCCTCGGGCCTCTGGCCAAACCTCCCAGGCATGAGACAGCAAGCGGATGAGCTAAGATCCTGTGTGATCATCTCTCATGTCTCGGAGGAGCCCCGACCAAGAAAATCAGGGCAAAAATTCCAAAGTACCCCCTCCAAACCCCATCTTTCTCTGTGCTGCCCAGTTGTGTCCCTCAGCATCTAGGAGAGGTTTCAGGACATCAGTTTGCCCCCAAAACGGCACTTCCATGGGCAGCCTCCTGCCACCAGCAGCCTTGTGCTGCACCAGTGGTGACAGCAGGGGCAGCAGTGCCCAGCTCCAGCCTGTCCCTGCTGTCCCTTCATGGAGTGGATGAGACCCCAAACGACATCAGAATCCCTGTCCCATGGCAGAGGCACCCAAGGACAATGCTGGATGCCATGGGGGGGTACCCAGACACAGTGTGACTTCCTTCCATCATCCCATCCTGCCACCAGGGAAGGGACTCTGGGTGTCCCCTGTTGCCACTGTTTTGGAGGGTACCCAGGATCACAGCCAATTTGTGGAGCACATTTCCAGCCTGCACCATGAGATAAGATGTCCTCAAACCAACACAAGCCCCCGTCAAAACAGGCGCCCTGGGGCAGGGCACAGTGGCAGCCTCAGAGAGCAAACATCACCTATTGGGACTGGCAATATGCAACAGGGTCAGATCCTGCAGCACACGATGGCTGCTAGAGTCACCATGTCCCCATGGCTGTTGCTACCAGGCCAACATGTTGTATGCTGGAAGTCCAGGGCTGGATATCTAGGCTGAGCCTGTCTGGTTGTAAATATCCACACCTCATCCCCACCAGGGATGTGGCAAGTGCCTAAGGGTCCCACGTGGTCCCAAGGGTTTGAGGGGTGGCAGTGACCCTGGGGTTTGGGTCAAGCTTCACAGGGCTGGGAGCTGGGCTGGGGACAAGGTCCTGTGCAGCGAGCCCAGCAGCAAGGAGCTGTGCACATCTGGATTTCTCACGCTTGCATTCAGTGTCCCTCCTCAACCAGATGGCAAAAATAAATAAATAGAATAAATCAGAGCCTCCTGACACAAATTGGGAACTCACACCCGGGCTCTGCGTTTCATGAGTCTCCCTGGAAGACAGTCAAACGCAGGCGAGGACAATGGGTTCACTTCTCCCCTGTGTCGGGTCATTCCCAGTTAAGGCTCATTAGGAGGGAGAGGGGGATTAACTCTTCCTTCCCTGGAAAAACGGCTCCGGCCGAAGCGTGGAGGAGAGACTCTAAAATATCCGAACCCTCATCCTTTGCCATCCTTTGCGGTTTTGGGGTTGGGGCTGGAGGTGTCCCCCAGCTCGTGTCCCCCAGCTCGTGCTATCGCCCCAGCTCCTAGCAGCCAGGACGCGTTGCCCCGCGCTCAGCGGACATCCCAAACTCGGGGGAGATGGAAAGGGCTTTCAATGACCTCAGCCAGTGGCCGATCCCACCCAGCCGGTGCTCGGGGAAAGAGGACCGGGAGCGCTGCTAGGGAATCGGCACTGCCGCTTCCCCGGCGGGACCGGCAGGACCCCATTAGCAGCTCCCTTTTGGCTCCAGGACCAGAGAAACTATTTTGGCTGGAGCGAGAGCCGGAGCGGGGGAGGAGGGGGGTGCTCCGGGGAGCTATTCCTTGCGATGGGAGCGATGCCCGCATCCCGATAACGGAGCGGCCTGACCATCGGCGTACGGCCCCGGGCTGCCGTCGGGTCAGCACTGCCTTCGGGGAGCCACGGTACGTGAGGAGCTGCTCCTGCCCGCGGTGAAGTCAGTGCCGCTGCCTGGGTGTGACTAACTGACCTCAGACCTTGGCCCCGCGGCGTGTATCATGTGCTAACTGACGCTGCGCGCAACCCGGCCGGACGGGTCCGTGCCGCTGCCCCGGGGCCACCGGCCAGACCAGACTTGCCATCTGCTCGCTGCAGGTGTGGGGCCGGGGCACCGGCAGCTCCACATCCCCCGCGGGGCTGGCAGGGGGTGCCCTGCACTGCATCCGAGCCAGCACAAACATCCCAGCCAGGGCTGACCCCAAGGCCAAAGGCGAGGATGATGATGGTTGAGCCGTTCCCTGTAAGATCCCACTTGGAGCACCCTACCTGCCCCTGTGCCCATCTGGGCTGGGGCTGGACCTGCTGATGTCCAGGACAGAGTCCCTTCCCCATCCAGGAGTGCCCCCATGGCTTAATACTCAGGAGACATGTTCGAACATGGATCCAGACTAGAGGAGGGTAGATTTATTTTAGACACTAGGAAGAAGCTCTTCCCCATGAGGGTGGTGAGACACTGGCCCAGGTTGCCCAGAGAGGTAGTGGCAGCCCCATCCCTGGCAGTTTTGAAGGCCAGGCTGGCCCAGACTGTAAGCAACCTGATCTAGTGGGAGGTGTCTCTGCCCATAGGAGGGGTGTTGGAACTAGATGATCTTTGAGGTCCCTTCCATCCCTGACAATTCTGTGATTCTGTGGTCTCCCTGGCACCCCAATACAGGACCCGTGTGTCCCGAAGGAGGGGAACAGCGTGTCCAAAGGGCTGGCCTGTGGCTCTTCCTCAGCATCTCTGGCTGGCCACTGGCCCAAGCACAGAAAGAAGAGCTGAGCCCATCTGAAATGCATTCATCCCCGGGCACTGTTGCTGCAATAGCAGATGCTCCCGTGGGTCCCCAACCACATCAGAGTTCTGCAGCCCAGGAACCGCACGTTCACATGGGAAGAAACAGCCCTTGCCCTGTGCAGCTCAAACTCCTAATTGGAGACCAACCGTAACAAATAAACAAGACAATGGGCTGGAGGCGAGACGAACGCAACCTCTGTCGCAGGACTCAGCTCTGAGAATCGTCTCTGTGCCTGGCGGGGGACTTGGCATGGGCCAGCAAGAGCCAGAGGGAGAGCAGGGGCTGGATCCGGACCCCCCGGCAGAGCCACTCGCTGTGGGACACCGCTGGAGCTGGGGGCTGGCTCTGGAGCTGGATGACACATCCCCAGTGGTCCCCTGAGACCCTCATCGGCAGCCTTGCTAAGCAAGTGTTTAGTCTCGCAGCGAGTGAGCTTGGAGTGAGGTCAAATCCAGCCCCAGAGGAGCTGCTGGAAAGGCCTGTCCTCGCTGCACCCCAAGTTGGGGCTGGCTAAAGGAACCCCCCTACGCCTCACACAAGGCTTAGGGGACCCTTCTCCATCATGCTCCAGTGGCTTGTCTCCTACTCAGAGTGATGCACCGGGGCTGGACTCAGGTATCTGATGGCAGGGGTTATCTCAGCACAGCTATCACCCTCAAACAGAGGACAGGGAAGCTTCCGCAGCCCCGGGTGCTGTCGATAAAGCACTCAGCACCCCGACCAGATCCTGATAAGACATGCAGCATGCAGAGCACCCAGCTAGTGGCAGCTGAAAGGGAGGGAACACCCTGGCTGCTCCATCCCTGCTCTGTTTGGGGTTTCATGACATGTTCAATTTCCCTTGTGGACCATGAGCCCTAAGCCAAAATGTGGCAGGACCTTCGAGCCTGAAGTTATATGAAGTGCCTCTGCTTAACAAAGGCATTTCAGATGACCTGAACCTACATAGCCTTTGGCCAGGGAGAGGAAAAAATTCAAGGTCCAAGAGGAAGAACTCACCTAAGGAAAGAGAGAGCCTTTGGGGAAGAGGCAGAGAGCTGGCAAGTGTGAAGAGTTGGGAACCAAGCCCTGAGCAGGCTCCAAGAGGAGTGGGCATCACCAGGTGAGACTCACCAGGATGGTGGGGAAGGACCAGCCCCAGGACCAAGCAGGAGTCACAGCAGCTCCCTGAGATCTCCAGAGCCAGAGCGGCACAGCATGGCTGAGTAGGCACAGGCTGCTGAAGACCCTGTGCCCCTCCAGCTGCCACAGCTTGTGGTCCCTGGCAGCAGAGAGCAAAGGGCATTGTGCCATCTTTGACTGCACATCAGCATGGCTCTGTAGCAAGAAGATCCCCTGCCACTATTTGTTCCCATTGAGACAAACCCATAAAAATGAGCAAAAGCAGTGGAGATGCCCAGAGAAATAGAGAAAATAGAAAACAGAGACTTTTTAGATGTTAAAAGGTGATGATATAAGAGAGCAGCTGTGACCAAAACCAAATCTGCCCATTTCCAAAGTGTCCACTCACTCTTTGCTCTCCCCAAGCTCCCCAACCCCAAGGAGCAGCAGCACCTCCAGCCCAGTGGTACCATGGGAAGAGCAGGAGACACTTCTAGATAAAACTGGGGGATGCACCAAGAGAACCCTGCTCAGTACTCAACTCTAGCAGGAACCACCACTGGGGACCCCCAGCCTGTGGCAGCAGCCAGGTAGTGACTGAGCCCCAGTGAGGGCCCTGCCATCCCCACCAAGCATGACTGCACCTCCCACACCCAGCTGCTAAGCTCGCTGTGAGGATGCCAAACATCTCCTGTGGCTTTAGCTGCACCTGGGAGACTTTTTAGGGCCAGAAGAGTTGACATGTTTATTTATTGCAACCAAATGAAGTGCACTGACAGTGCTACCAGGCACAGGTCACGCTCTCCTCTCCCCTTGGAGTCTCATTTCCTAAGAAAACAAGGTGTGCGTGCGATCCTGCCGGGCGAGCGTGTGCGCGCCTGCGGCTGCCGACACAATTTGACTAAGGGCCCGAGGCTCCAGAGATAGGAAGCTCCTACACATCTTGTGAAGACAGAAGCCAGAGAGGAGCAGGCCCCAAACGAGCCCCCACACTGGCGGGTAAGCTGCAGCATGAACCCAGCCTTCACCAGCCACCAGAGACTCTCCTCCTCCGCAGCCGAGGTGCCGCAAGGCAAGACCTGCCAGGAACGATGCGCCTGACTCATTCATCTGCTCCTAGAGAGATTTCTGCTCCCTTTTTTCCCAGTTTGGCATTTCCCACAGGGCTCTCAGCATGGCTGTGGGGCAGGGAGGGCAGCACCGGGTGGGTGAAGTCTGTCTTCTCCTGGCATCTGTGGCAAGATGCCTGCCAGGCTCCAGGATGGGGCTTTCCGTGCGGAAGCTGCGGTCACCCCACCTTGGAACTGCCAAACTCTGCTGCCAAACATCCCATCCTGGTGCTGCTGTACATCAGCCTCATGCAGGGAAGCAGTCACTCTCCTTGGTGCTCAGAGAATCATAGAATGGTTTGGGTGGGAAAGGACATTTCAAGGTTGTCGAGTGCAAGCCCCCTGCAGTCAGCAGATACATCTGCAGCTAGAGCAGGATGCTCAGGGCTCCAGACAACCTGACCTGGAATGGTTCTAGGGATGGGACATCTCCCACCTCTCTGGGCAACCTGGGCCAGGCTCTCACCACGCTTAGTGTAAAAATTTTCTTCTATCTTATCTGAATCTCTCTCTTTTAGTTTAAACCTGTCACCTCTTGTCCTGTCCCAGCAGGTCCTGGAATAAAGTGTCTCCCCATCTTTCTTGTAGGTCCTTTAAGTACTGAAAGGCCACAAGAANTGTCGAGTGCAAGCCCCCTGCAGTCAGCAGATACATCTGCAGCTAGAGCAGGATGCTCAGGGCTCCAGACAACCTGACCTGGAATGGTTCTAGGGATGGGACATCTCCCACCTCTCTGGGCAACCTGGGCCAGGCTCTCACCACGCTTAGTGTAAAAATTTTCTTCTATCTTATCTGAATCTCTCTCTTTTAGTTTAAACCTGTCACCTCTTGTCCTGTCCCAGCAGGTCCTGGAATAAAGTGTCTCCCCATCTTTCTTGTAGGTCCTTTAAGTACTGAAAGGCCACAAGAAGGTCTCCTTGGAACCTTCTTTTCTCCAGGCTGGAACAATCCCAACTCTCTTGGCCTGGCATCACAGCAGAGAGCTTCCAGCCCTCGGGTCATTTTTGTGGCCTCCTGTGGACCTGCTCCAACAAGTCCATGTCCTTCTTGTGCTGAGCCAACAGGTTCATGTCCTTCTTGTACTCATCACCCTGGCACCACAGTTTCCCAGCACCTCAGCACCACCATTCCTCAGGGCACCGGGAGCCACAACCACTCAGGGACCGTGTTTAACCATTCCTGGAGGCAAAATGAAAGGCTCTCTCCTTTTCTAACCCTGCTGCCATTAATATTAAAGCTTTCTTCAGCTCTTCCAGCCTGTCTGGGAAGAGGGGACTAGCCTGGCTCCCGGTGCTGGTTAGGGGAAAGCTGCACAGCCTTGACCTTGGGCACATCCTCGCATGCTCTCCTCCCAGCCAAGCTCAGGAGGAAACAAACCCCAGCTGTGCCTCTTTGCAGCTACCGTGACCTGACTCTTCCCTCCAAAGGTCTCAGACAAGCGACGGGAGAGACCTGCCCCATCGCAGAAGAAGCTGCTCTTCACGGCTTGGAGGTGCAAAGCCCAACAGGCTCCTGGCTCTGCACCGGACCTGGCGGCATCACTGTCCTGCTGCCCGGT
Source organism: Bucco capensis (assembly GCA_013396975.1). Lineage (NCBI taxonomy): Eukaryota > Metazoa > Chordata > Aves > Piciformes > Bucconidae > Bucco > Bucco capensis. The sequence continues at coordinate 60,485 of VWZO01025363.1, forward strand.
GACCTGCAGAAAGCAAGGATAGCTGAGGCCTGTCCCGCCTCCCCGGAGTTGCTTTCACACCTGGCTCTGTTTACATCTGCCCGCATCTGTGTTTATGCGTGCGTTTCCGTGTGTGTGTGTGTGGCTCGGGCTGTGTGGCGGGCTGGCGGGGCGGGGATGGGTGTCTCTGTGCATCGGGCTCTCAGCTAACCTCTTAGAAAATGAAAACAAGGCTGGAAGCCTGGCAGCTGTTCCCCAAGCCCGGCTCCAGCGTCGCTTCCAGACAGACAGTAACCGCAGGGCGATGACCGAGCACACACGCTTCCCTTAGGCCTTCCTAATTGCACCCTCAGATACGCTGAAACAAAGGAAATTAAAGACTATCCTGATAGTAATAAATATGTCACGGGAGCAAGGAGAGGCACTCAGCTCCCCGGGTGTCTGGGAAGCAGTGGCAGCAGTGGTGGTGGGAGAAGGGGCTCACGGAGCTGCCGGAGCCACGGGCACAGGATCAGGCTTGGCTGGGATGCTGCTGGAAGTTGGGTGGGTATTGGCAGCGCTGCTGACCCCAGGAGAGGCCTGGGAGGGCTCCAGCACAGACGCTGGCTGGCGAGGGCCATGCTGGATTTCTCATGGAAACTTCAGTGTGGGATCTTGCCAGGTCCCAGGACTTTTTTCCCCTTGCTTTTGCCCAGATTTTCTCTAACCAGCTCCTCTGATTTCCTGCAGCTGCCTGCACGCGAGTGCTGTGCAGCCAACGCCCGGAGCGAACTGGGAGGAGAGCTGCTGCTGCTGTCCCAACGGCACATGGCCCGTGGCATCCAGCTGGAGGGAATCGCTGGGCACAGGCTGTTACTAGTGAAGCTGGGAGGACAGCAAGTTGTCAGTGCAGGTTTAGGAGCTGAGCTGGGTGGGGACAGCCAAAATAGTGATAGAGGATGGGAAAGCAGTGGGAAGAAGGGCTGGAGCAGGCAGGTTTTGGAGCAGGGATGAGTATGATTTGGCAGCGACCTTGGCTACAGCGAGCAGGGCACACGAACCATGGGAAATCCTCTTCCCCCTGTCACCAGCTCTTGGGATTATTTGAACACCTCAAGAAAGCCCTAACCCAGCCAGCATGGGAAACATACTCTTCCAGAAAGGATGGAAATGCCTGGAAAAGGTGGGGTGGGAGTTTCAGGGACTGAGGCAGAGCAGGGCAGAGTGATCAGTTGTGGAAGACAACTCTGAGAAACTCTGAGCTTCAACCACAGTGAGAGATGTTCAGGGGAGTTCTTCCTGCAGCCAGGCTGGGAATGCACTGGTTTTGCTGCCTGCCAAAGAGCTCCAGGAAGGAGCAGGACAGGGATGCAGAGCAGGCAGCTTGCTCCCCCAGAGGAGCAGCTTGCTGCAGCATCTCCGAGTATTGGTCCCCAATTCCATGGACTTTCTCCCAGACTTATCCTCCTGGCTGGGATGTGCAACCCGTTTGGTTGAGAGCAGACGGAGCTGAGAGCAGCTCAGAGATGTCCAGGTCAAGTGTTTGAATTCAGGCAGCAGAATGGGTTTGCTGCTCTAAATCCCTTCTGGAGCCGGAAGGCTTTTTTGGCTTCCTTACAGCAGTGTCCAGCCTATTGTGGGAAAGCACTGAGCACCGATCACCACTTTGCCTCTGCTAAAGGCAGTGTCACAAGGCTCACAGAGAGGGGCTGAGGAACCAAGTCATTTTTTGCCTGAAAAACATATTTTCATAACCACAGGGGAGGAGGGAGCCAGCTGGGCAGAAAACACAGGCAGGGCAGTTCCCTAGAAATATCCAAACTCCTCCAAAAAATAACCTGAGGTAATAACTCTCTCCACCCAGCCCCATGCACACCCAGCCAGCCAGATTCATCCTGCTTTCATCTCCAAATCCCCCTTACTCTCCTGAGCTGGCTAGCCACCCCTCTGGGGGCAATTTCTTCAACATTCCTTCAGGGCTGCTCCAAAAGGCTGCTCCAGAGCACCCCAAGCCTTTTTGCTGATGGGCACTTTGCTGGGGCAGTGTCAGAGGGCAAAGGCACTGCAGCTTCCCTTCCCGGGAGCCGGAGGGGAAGGAAGCGTGGCCGCCCAGGGCTGCTGGTGACCCTGGAGTTGTTCCATGTGCCAGCAGCCACTTCCGCTGCTCCAGATTGTGCAGCCGCTTCCTCAGGCCACCACAGGCAGCTGGCAGGGAGCGACAGGTGGGAGATGCTTCAGCCCAGCCCCAAAAATCAGCTGGTGGTTGACCATCCATGCTGGGTGTGTGGATGCCAGGTGCAAGTACAGCCCATGTGGGATTAGCCCACAGCACTTGATGTGATGTGCTGGAAGACATCCAGGCCTGCTCATGAGCTGATGCTGGCAGTTGACCTTCAGGATCAGAGCCTGGTCCAGAATCCAGGATTTTGGTCTAAGCACGAAGCATGTCAATATGTAGCCAGTGGCAACTCTAGGAGCAGGCCAGGAGAGAGGCACGGTATGAAATTCTGCTGCTCCCTGGAGCTTGGGCATCTCTCAGCTCTTAATTGCAGTTGCTTTGGGAGAAAAGAGCAGAGGAGGTGATTTGGTAGTGCCCACCCTTGACACAGGGACACAGCTGAGTGCCCAGCTCCATGATGATGGCTCCCTCCTGGCAGTGTGCTGCAGTAGCAGAAGGATGGGAAGAGCAGGGCAGCATCTCCTCTTTGACTCTAGATGGGAGAGCATTGAGTGAGGGGAAATACAGGGTCCTCCCCCCTCTCTGCAAACCTGTTTGTGTATTTGTGACCCTGGGCAAAACATAAGCCCAAGGGCACAGAGCCACCTCACTCCTGACATACCAGGGAAGCTACCTGTCACAGGGCTGGCCTTGCTCTGCCCCATCAGTGGAGCAGGCTGTGGCCCAGTGATTTCCATACTCCCCTTCTTCTTCCCCAGGTGAGCCTCTGAGAAGGAACTTCCCACCAAGAACAGACTTGCCTTGCTCCCAGCGAAGGGGAGTCTGCACCCTTGCTTTGCTCAAGAACTTGCTCTTACTCAGAAGGCATCAAGGCTTCTTTGTAAGCTCCTGCCTAGCAGAGGGGCAGCTGTTGTGGCTGGCCTCCCTCTTCCTTCCAGCCCACGCAGGAGGGTTTAGCTCCTTGCAAAGAGCTGCCTGTTCATGCGTTTTCTTAGCAAAGGTATGTTCCTTGGCTGTAGGAACAGCAGCAAAGGAGCAGGTGGGCCCCAAGAAGGAAGAACTTCTTTCCCTCCTTTCTCAGCTTAAGTAGGTCAGTGCAGCCCTTGCTGTGTCCTGGAAGAAGGCTGGACCCAGGGGAAATTTATCACCCTCCTTTGCTGCCATCTTCCTCAGAAAATGCCCATAGATAAGGCTCAACACTCCATCCCCAAAGCATGTGTGGCTCTCAAAACACCTCATGGGAGGTTCCTCCCCCAAGTTCTCAAGGAGTCAGTTTTTTCAGCAGAAAACTGAGTTTCTGAGGAGTGGGCAATAGTCACCAAAACCACCTGAAGACAATCCAAAGCTCAGACACATGAGTGATTCCCATTCCATCTTTGCTCTGCTGTCTTGGCCCAGGCTGCCCAGGGAGGTGGTGGAGTCACCATCCCTGGAGGGCTTTAAGAAAAGTATAGGTGTTCTACTTAGGGCCATGGTTTAGTGGCATGGTGGTGATAGGTGTGGTTGGACTTGATGATCTTATTTATCGTAGAGGTCTCTTCCAACCTTAATGATTCTGTGTCTCTGTGGTTCTGTCTTGTGCCAAACCATCTCCTCGCCCACCCCTCCCCATGAGCCTGCCCCAGGTGTGCTCTGCTCACCTGGGGACAGCCCATACACACCTCCTGGGAATGCTGTGTACACTGCAAGGGCTATGGGGATCAGCCCTCATCCCTAGGATCACCAAACCCAGAGAAAGTGACTCTGTTTCAAAAAGGGCTGCAGAAATACTGAGGTCAGCAAAATCCTCATACTTCCTGCACTAGTAAGTGATGGCTAAACCATATTTTAGATCAAAGGAAGACAGGAATGGTCAGAGCAGACCTAAAGTCCCTCCAGGCAGCCTCTGCCTCTGACAGTAACTCACACCAGATGCTGGAGAAGAAGGTGCAAAATCTCCTTGGTGCATAGATGCAAAATAATCTGCCCATGCATGACTTCTCATCATCCCATACAAGGGCACAGGAGCAAGTCCTCTGGCTTGAGTAGTGAAGAGCAGTGTGATGTGGATGGGTGCTCACATCAGCTCATTCAAAGATCAGTATTAGGGGGGGAATGTCCCTCTACAGATAACAGAGAAAGAGATATGAAAGACTTCCTTTGGAGTGATTCAGAAGAAGAGTCCACCTCTGCTCTGAATCACCCCAGGGAAGAGCTGATCTCTCTTCATTGACCAAATATGGAGCTTAGGGCCGCTGATCCTCAGCCGGATCCCTCCAACAGCTCAAAGCAGGGTGAATACACCATCAGAGAGGTTTTGAGCCTCAGCCAAACATCCCTTTTGTAGGGACATCTCTTAGGTGCCTCTCTCAAATAGCAAATGTCACCAGAACACACAGCTAAGGTGCAGGCCACGGGCACAAGGGAGATGACATTCAACAGAGAGCTGAACTGAGCAGAAACTTAGTTTTTCCAAAGCTCTGCTTCACTGGTCCAGTAATATTCCAGATTAACAAAGGAAATTCTTGACAGAAGTGAATGCAACATAAGAAACTCCAGATGAGCACCTGATGACAGCACCTTGAAGAGCTAAGATCTCTACCACCTCACTCCTGGCAGAGCTGTGTGACCTCTGGAGAGCCACTTCCAGTTGAATAAAGTTGTCCAACCTTGTGATCTCTGGATGAAATGATGGATTAAGGATGAAATGATGGATTAATGGAATTACTGTCAGGAAGTGGCGGAACTACCAATTGCAAGACACTGAAAACTCCAAGGCTGCCCAGGGGCAGCACTTCCTGCCACGGTGATGTGTGTGGGGCTGACTGCAACATCAATGCAGCCTCATGACGTAACGACGAGGAGCTCTCGGCACAGTGCTGTGAGATGACAGCAAGCCTGAACAGCCACAACCCTTTGTTCCAACAGGTTTTCCTCAGCTTGAGAAACCCAAGTGGCAAGGAGCTGGTGGAGTGACTTCAAAGACACCGTGACATCAGCCCAGCCACCCCTTCGCCTTCGCAGCGGCTGCAGGGCAGGTCTGTGGAGTTTCGCACACTGTGCTCCAGGAGCAATTATCAAAGCACTTGAGTCATGAGAAGCTTCACTGGCCGTTCCTCAGTACTTCCTTTGTCCAGCATGGAAGGATGCCCAGGCAGAAATATCTGACTTTCACATCTCACTCTCTTTCCTAACAGAGCTTCTTACACAGCAAGCTCTGTTGCTGGGCTATAGGGAATTTTTGTCCTGGGCTCCTTGACGTGATCCTTTTCAGACAGAAAATCCTGACTCATGAAGCCGTGACGTTGACTATACTGATGTGTAAGGCCTGATACAATTAGATACTTGGCACTGGATAACTCCTCATCCAGCCAAGGAGAATATATGCATTTTGGACAACTGAATAGTTTGATTTTCTCCTTTGAAGTGAAGGCTAGAGGAGGGAAGACTCAGCAATGCCTTAGTAATGAGGGTCACCCAAATACAGTCGATGTCTCCCACTGGATAGTTAAATAAGTGAAATGGAAAAATAATGGTTTTTCCCTTTTTCCTTTGCAATCAGTGGCCAAATATGCTGCTGCTTTTCCGGAATGAGCAGCTGCCAACTTCAGTGAAGAAAAACTCTTGTAGCCAAGTAGCTCAGCTCTTGCATGCTCTCAAACAGCCTGGGAAAAGGAAAGCAGGCCAGCCAAGTGGCTAAATAATTCCTGAAAGTAAGGAGGTAGTGGCCCTCCCAAACACCACCAACATGGCACATTTACTTGCAGACTGAGGTCTCCTTTAAAGCAGAAAATTGGCACATCCATGTCAAATCCTTGCTCGCGCTTGGATCTGCTCTGCAGCAACATCAAGGCTTGAGCGCAGGTCAGATGTCTGAGTGCAGCAAAGCTCTTAAGCACACAAAGCTTCCCCAGACTTTTCACAAGCAGTGAGTGGCCTTATCCAAAACTTACAGAGCTGCTGAGAGTGTTGGGAGTTTCTTGGGGGATATTCCAGCCCCAATTCTTTTTGGACTTCAGTGTAATTCCACAGCATCAGTAGGGAAATCAGGTAACAGCCAAATAGCCACAAGCCAAAGGAAATAGCTGATTGTGTGTCTAGATGTCACCCTGAGCAAAACCTTCCACGCGTCTGGAGTCTGCACTGATTCACACCCTCCTTACCAGGGAATTACACCGAGTGTTTGGGGGGAGTTTTGGCCTGTGCTGTGCTACAGCCTCCTGCTCCTATGCCAGCTGGTCTACATGGAGGTCAGTGCCAAAAGCAGAGGTGCTTTCCCCCTGTCCCACAGCCCTGGAGCTTGTTTCCAACACCATCATCAGTCTGTTGGCCATGGAGTGAGCCAGAGCAGGGAAAGGTTCTGGCTGAGAAGTAACCCAACAAAAAAGTAGTTGAGCTAAGCTTCTAGGAGAGCAGAGAGGGAACATGGTGATCAAAAGCTACCTGTGCTGTCCCTTCCCAGCTCTCAGCTAGGAATAACCCAAGCCCCAATCTTATGGCCCAGGAGGAATAATTAATGGTAAGTAACTGCCTCCTATAAACAAGATCCAATCTCCAATAAAAGAGGAAAGAAATGCTGGGACTAGAAAGCTGTAGCAGAGGACAGCTGGAGATATGTACTTTGAGTACTTAAAGACTTCCAGTACATAAAGAGGCTGAGAAGAAAGATGGGGACAGTGTTTTAGCAGGGCCTGTAGAGACAGGACAAGGGGTGATGGTTTTAAAATAAAAGAAGTTAGATTTAGATTAGATAGAAGAATTTTTTTATTCTGAGGGTGGTGAGAGCCTGGTCCAGGTTGCCCAGAGAGGTGGGAGATGTCCCATCCCTGGAACCATCCCAGCTCAGGTTGTTTGGGGCTGTGAGCAACCTGCTCTAGCTGCAGATGTCCCTGCTGACTGCAGGGGGTTGCACTGGATGACCTTGAAAGGTCTCTTCCCACCCAAACCATTCTATGAGTCTATGTTTCTATGTGTGAGCAGAGCTCAGCAAAGGTCTCAGATGTCAAAGCTTTTGACTGTCCTGCACGACATCCTGGTCTCCAAGCTGGTGAGATATGGGTTTGATGGATGGACCACTTGGTGGTTAAAGAAGTGGCTTGAAGGCTGCACCCAAAGGGGGGCTGTTAATGGGGCCATGTCCAAGTGGANCTGTTAATGGGTCCATGTCCAAGTGGAGGCCAGTGACAAGTGGAGCCCCTCAAGGATCAGTCCTGGAACCTGTCTTGTTGAACATCTTTGTCAGTGCCGTGGATATTGGCATTGAGTGCACCCTCAGCAAGCTTGCCAAGGACACCAAGCTGTGTGGTGTGGCTGGCACACTGGACGGAAGGGATGCCATCCAGAGGGACCTGGACAGGCTGGAGAGGATGTGCCCAAGCCTCCTGAAGTTCAACAAGACCAAGTGCAAGGTCCTGCATCTGGGTCAGTGCAATCCCAAGCACTGATCTAGGCTGGGCAGTGAGTGGCTTGAGAGCAGCCCTGAGGAAAAGCACTTGGGGTGCTGGTGGGTGAGAAGCTCACCATGAGCCACCAGTGTGCACTTGCAGCCCAGAAAACCAACATCTAGCAAGGGTTCATGCATTGTGGCTCCTGTCCCCAAAGGCCAAAGCTCTCTACAGGGGGGCAGAGGTGGAAAGGAGGGAGTCCTTCAGCAAACAAGGGCAGGTGCAGGGTGATGCACCTGGGGAGGAATAACCCCATGGACTAGGACAGGTTAGGGCCTGATCTGCTGGCAAGCAGCTCAGTGGAACAAGCCCTGGATGTCCTGATGGCCAGCAGGATGAGCATGAGGCAGCAATGTGCCCTTGAGG
>VWZO01025363.1:73090-168769 GCA_013396975.1 Bucco capensis
GCCCACTGCAGAGGGGTTGGACTAGATGAGCTCCAGAGGTCTCTTCCAACCCAAACCATTCTAGGATTCTATGATCACTTCTCTGCTCCTACTGCTCATGCTATTCCTGATCGAGGCCAAGATGCTGTTAGCTTTCTTGGCCACCTGGGCACACTGCTGGCAAGCCTTTAGAGAGGCTTGTAGCCTTAATTGCTGTGCCTGTCTTAGGGAGATCAAAGGGAGGATGTCTGCCACTCTTTGTCTTACTCACTGCTATGCTCACCCCGAGATCACATATTCATTCATTTTGGTTGAAGAGGTACCAGTCTCCTTTCAGTGCACACACATCATTCCTGTAAGCATGCAGGGGACTTGCCAAATGGGGTGGGGTGGGGGGAGGAGGAGAATCTTTGAAGAAAATTGTTCAAACCTCCTTTAGTTCACTAATTGGCAAGGGACCGTTACTAACGAATCGCTCCTGTTTTCTGTCAGTAGTGAATCAGGGTGCTGATGTGTAACACACATGAAGGCAGTTAATGAGTGGTAACTAGAAACACGACTGAAACACCAGCAAAAGGTTGGGTGGGTGTTTTTTTTGTTACCTTTAGCTACCCAAGCAGAATTGCTAATAAATAGAAGGATACGTGTAAGTGGCTTCTGTGATTCCAATCTGCAGTGGAAAGCCTTTTCTTAGAATCTGATGGTAACCACAAGTTTGTGGGAAAGAAGATTCAGATGCTTACTGGGGCAGTTCATCAGCAGGCACTTTGCTTCTAACCAAGCCTGAAATCAAAATGACTAAAAGTCATTACTGTAAAATAGCTGAGGAGAAGCTAACACCAACTGGGGCTAGGTGCCTTCTCCTGGGTTAACAGTGAGAGGACAAGAAGAAAAGGCCTCAAGTTGCAGCAGGTGAGGTTTAGATTGGATGTCAGGAGGAATTTCTTCATTGAAAGGGTTGTTAGGCATTGGCCCAGGCTGCCCAGGGAGGTGGTGGAGTCACCATCCCTGGAGGGGGTTAAGAAATATTTAGATGTGGTCCTTAGGGCCATGGGTTAGTGGCATGGAGGTGATACGTAGATGGTTGGACTTGATCTTAGAGGTCTCTTCCAACCTTAATGATTCTGTGATTCTGTGAACGGAGACAGTGAGCTTCTGGCCATGGCTACAAGACCTCATGTGGGCAACTAAGCTCTGGTGGTTCCTGTGTGCACACTCTCACTTTGTGCTACCACAAGACACTGCTGGACGAGACACTGTGCATCTTCCAGCAGGCACCAAGCAGCAGGCACGGCCCGAGGCCTTGGGGAATCACACATGGAGGAGAAGACTAACTGGTTGGAGTTGTCACAAGCACAGACACCTTTGACTTTCTCCTCTAGGCACCACACACAACATGACAAAGCTTTGGGTGCAGGCAGCAGGCAGTGGGCTGAGGGAAGCCACAGAGCCCAGCAGTGCCAGGGCAGAGCTTACAGGTACAAGGCAGGCCTTGAGGTGTAGGTGTCCTGTGAAGAACACAGTGGATGTACAGGCAGCACAGCGAAGAGCATTACAGAGTCTGGGCAGAAAGAAGGTTGCTGGTTTGCTCTGGCATGTGAACAAACTGGCTTATTAGGCCACAGGTGCAAAAATGAGAACAGAGGACTGAAAGTGAGGATAAAATGGAGAACTCTCATGTTCTACAAGTTTTGTGCAACAGGCATCAAGCAAAAATCTGCCAGACACTGTTGCAGGCTGAGGGACAGCCCATGGTCTGTCTGCCTTGGGCCAAGTAAGGACAAGCTGTGGTTTTAGCACTAGGATTGCAATGAGAAGGAGGTCAACTGAACATCTAGGGGTGTTCAGCTTCAGTGCCCTCTCTACCCAGGCAGCCAGGTCTAGGCTAGTTCTCAGCTCTTTCAAATGGCCAACCAGACTAAAAACACAAGACAGGTACATCCATCCCCACTTGGTATCCAGTCACTGTTTCAGCAGTGAGGAAGATCTCTGCTATCTGGAGCCAGCCTCAAGCCAACAGCAGAAGACATCAGTGTACTAATGGCAATAGGGAACCTGGTGTGCCAAGCAATGGCACTGGTGGCCAAGGTCCTTCAATTGGATGTGCTATGTGTCAGATACTTGTTGAGTGACCCTCACTGCTTCCTACAGAGCTGACATACCCCACCAGAGACACACCTTACATCCCAAACCACTGCTGCTCTTCAACTCAGCCCCAAATACCTTCAGTGCATACCTGACATGCCAGAGATGCTGCTGCACTGCTGGCTGCATTGCTCTGTTGTTCTCTAGTGCCGTTATTTCTCCATCACTGCAAGATTTGAACATCTCAGGCAATCAACAGGAGGCTGGGAAGGGAGGACAGTGCCCTCTCTTCTTCACTGTTCCACATTTCAGCCTGTCCTCCACGCTGTGCATAAAGCAATGCAAAGGCTGCTCCCTGAACATCTTCTATAAGATGTCAAAGACCAGTTAAGACTCTTCTCCTCTTCCCACTCCAGTAACAGCCATCAGGTGCTGACAGAGTGCCTGCCAGGTAACCTACATGACACAAAGCACCTTGGGATCTTTGGTGTTGTCCTTTATTTGCAATCACAAGGTACCTTGATGAAAATCAGGTTTGAACTGTGGGCTATGGCAACCCTATTTCTATCTCCCAACTGTCTAAGGCCCTTGGTGGGTTGCTGTTTTGGGAATGAGCTGATAATAGAGTCATAGCAACCCTGCTTGCAGAGGCAGAAAAACAACATGCAGCAGCAGCAATGTGTACAGATTATCTCAGGATTCAATGCAGATAAAAACCCTCCTCTAAAAAGAAAATCTATGCTCTGGAAACAGTAGATAGGATGAAGTTAAGCACCATCTGGTGAATCCTGACACTTGCTGTTTGCTGGCATTAACACCTTAGAGGAGTTCCTCCAGAAACAGTGCCATTAAATATTGATGATGGATTGGCAAAGGCCAGGGCAGTCACAGCACAGGAAGTTTAGCTACTGAAGGGGTGTGTGTGAGGGAGAGAGACAGAGAAAGAAGCACACAGACACCATTCACATAGAACTATAATTCCTCAACTTTGGAACATCAAACACATGCTGATGGTTGACACCATCATGACAATTACAGTGCTTGTGGGCTCTTCACAATCCCAAGTTTTCACTGAACAAATGAACACGCAAACACATGCAGTATGTGGAAGAGTTAAATATTGGAAGAGAGAAAAAGTCTTTAGTCAGATGACAATGCAAACTCACACCTTCCAAGATGTATTGTGTGTCAGAATGAACATCATTTCCTGCCTTCCAGAAGTGGCTTCTCTGGTTCACTGACCTTCCTTTTCTTCTTGGGTCCTGTTACCTCTTCCTGGCTAAACACAAGATTCAGGCAGTTTCTCTGTAAGAACCATCAGAAACAGGAGTCATTCTCACAGCACAGGCTCCTGCAAGACCAGTCAAGAAATCCAACATCCAGAACTAGAGTGTGTTTTCCTGGTTCCTCTTGGCTTTGTTCAGTGTGATCCTGTTCTCCAGAAAAGCATTTAGGCAAGGAATCAAACCAGGAATACTTGATGGAACTGAGACTGTGAGATTTGTGAAAGCAACAGGTTCAGTTTCAGGGACAGAGAAGGGGTTTGGTGGCACAAGGAAGAGAACCCATCTCCCCACCACTGACAGAAAACACCAGGACAAAGGAGACCTTTCAAGAATGCAAGAGCTTGTAGGGTATAGCTTATGGCACCAACCTCAGCTAATCATAGAAGTACATAAAAGAAGGGGGCACTTGTGTCAAATTTGGGGTGGCTGGAAGCAGCCCTTCAGGAGGAGATGTGCAGCTTCTCTATCTGTACATCAGGGAACCTCTGCACCAGATGCTCCATCTCAGACTTCAAAGGCTACCTATGAGTCTGCAAAAAGTAACAAAGCAAAGCAAGCTTTTTTCAAGAGACTTCCCACTAGAAAGACACAAACCTCCTTCAAAAACTATTCAGGGGCCTGCAAACCAAAAGGTTAAAACCCACAGATAAAGGTATGTTAGGATATAAATGGGTCAATGGTACAGGCAATGCACACAGACCCAAGAGAAGGACAGCCAGAACAGCAGTTGAAGTGGTGGCTGTGCCAAGGGATAAGCTCACTTGTTCTTATTATCACATAGCATATTTGCATTTTTCAGCAATACTCTGGAGCTGCAGAGAGCAGTGTGTGTTGTCGCCCACCCAGAAGGGACAGAGCACACAGTCTGGCAATGTAATGTCTCTTGCTGTCACTGCAGCTGAGCTGAGGGGACACACCACAGCCTCCACTGGGCCTCCAAAAGAAAGTTCATTTGGATGAGAGGTAGGTGAGTGAGGGGGTAAAAGGGTGCTAACTCAGCTCCTGCTCCAAATCAGGACTGCCTTACTCCAGTTTCACCAGAATCCCGTAACTGAAGCAGGATAAACACAAGGAGTTAATAAAGAGCTATTCCAGAAGGCATCCTAGAGACAAGCACAAGGTCTCCAGATTACAAGCTGTGGTCAGTATAGAATTCCCCACCCACGTCATCCAGGCTTGCTTTCTATCTGACCTTGGTATGAGGCTTCAGTAATCTCTACATAGCAATGGTCTTTCTAATGTGTGAAAGAACTCTGATTATGGATTGAGAGCAAAACAGTTGGAAACAACCACACTTCACCTCTCTATCATGTTTCAAATTGTTTTGCCTCCCCTCTTCCCTCCTCTTCATTATGAGCAACACAATATTGCTTAATGCAAAAAAGTACCATTTCCTTTCCACAAAAACAGAGAAAACAAGAATGTGCCAAAGTGAGACCCAGCAGGTTCTTCTTCATCCAGCACCCTCAGGCTGACAAATCTCCCACTGCTGCCCAGGGCATATTTGCTTGAGGAAGGAGTGATGAGTGGATCTCTGTTACAGCTCCTGACCTGACAGCCAGCTGCTCAAACTGGCACTTGCAGCAGTTGTTTACTTTCCCTCCCTGGCATCATTTTACCTGTCTGCTTCCTTTTTTGAAGTAAAGGGCCCAGAGGGGGGAAATGCTGCATCCAAAAACTCTCACATGCTAACACAGCTGCAGGGTTTGTACCCTGGCCTGCTGGCTACACACTAAAGCAAAGAGATGGTGCTCAGTCTCCAGCTCCCCAGTCACCTGAGTGAGGAGGCTTGCCTTCTATTTCAGCCTAACCCGCATCCAGAGAGCATCAGGCAGAGCTGGTGCTTTTATTTCCTCTGTTGAGGAATGGATCTTCTGCAGCACAGACAACTCCTCAGCAAAGGTTTTTTTTCCCCTTTGATATCTCTCCTAAATGTTCTGCATGGACAAAATACTTTGGAGGCAGGAGAAATAGCCACAAGGAGCAGCTGCTCACACTGAGCCCACTGCAACTCTTCCACAGTTTTCCTCCCCTTTACCACAGGCAGTGTGACTACCTAGCAGGAACCTGAGATGAGAAGGGTGAAAACATCTCTGTAAGTCATCAAATGTTCTAGCCAAGCACTCTTCACCTCATGAATAAGACGTCAACTGTGTGAGGTATTTCACCAAAGCCAACAAGTCCTGTCCTGTCCCTGCCCAGCTACAAGTTCATGGAGGAAATCAGAGCCAGCAACAGACCCCAAGTTCCAACTTCCAGGTCCCATCCTTAACCAAACACTCCGATTTCTCCCCCAGAAATGTTGCTCTAATCAGGATTAAGTCAGATCCTATGTGTGTTTATTTGACTTTAACCAGAAAGTAAACCTCTTCAAACGGTGTGGTGAAAAGCAGGAAATCACTCCCATTGACTAAATATACAAGCAAAGCCTCCAAAAGTTGATTAATTCTCATTTTTCCCATGTCCTGGGATGCTTGGCTTTGAATAGGCAAAGGGAGAGCACTGGAGGAATGTTTTGTCTTACACACCCACTGCAGGCCCTTGGCTGGCTCACTCACCAGGTGCCACAGGACAATGCACAGGCCCTCACATGCTCAGCCTGCAGAGGGACTGTGCTGACAACAGGACAGGTGGGACAAGTCCAGATCAAGCAACAGGNGTTCTGGATCTGGGTCATACCATGAACACACAGGGAGTTTGAATCTCCTGGTTTCCAATACTGCACTACGTGTGAAAAAGTAATATGCTGCCACAGAATTTTCCTGTAAAAATATAGCTAACTTGTGAATCATACAAGTGTTACTAATTTCTGGCAGAAAACTAACAGGACAGCTGCACATTGTCTGGAGAAGATATCAGGCTAAAAATAGATTAGCCTTAGATTAAAGCCTTCCCAAGGCAGACTGGTGGACGAAACAGAACAAGCAGACCACAGCTACACTGCTATTCTTAGATAGACAAAATCAGGACCTGGTTTTGTGCTCTGCACTTTTCAATCCCCAGTGTCCTGGCCAAAAATTCCCAGCATAAATTCAAGCAAATTTACAGCTCCTCTGACACGTGTTTTGCTTCCCAAGGCATCCTATGTAGCAAAGCTACAATTGCACAAGAGCATTCAACTGTGTCCCTCTTTGTCCCTGGCCTGCCCCATGCTGAGCTTTGGTACTTGGCGTATTTTATGCCCTCAGAAGAGTTCCCTTTGCCAGGAACATGGAGTATTTAGTTTGGTACCTTCTAACTATCCTGACAAATTCAGAAGCACATTAATGTCCAAAGAAGTCTAGTTCCATCAAGGAAGCTAGAAGAGTAAGGCTGGAGATACCAGGCCTAACTGGTGAAATAAAGCAAAAAAATCCTCAGGTGTCAGGGCAATAAGCATGGGACATCTATCAGCATCAGGAGATGTCTATCATCATCAGGAAACTTTAATCAGAGAGATCCAGGGCCTGGTGCATCCTGTGAGTTCAGCTGACTCAACAGCACAGCAAACACTTGCCGCTTTCAGTGATTCTCTAAACTGATCCCCTAAGAGCTGAGACATCCCTGTGAACAGCCATTTCTCTCCATTGGAAGGCAACAGTTCACAGAATTACAGCACAGTTTGAGTTGGAAGGGACCCATAAGGATCATCAAGTCCAACTGCTGGCCCTGCACTGGACACCCCAAGAATCACATCCTACGCCTGAGAGCACTGTCTCTTGAATGCCATCAGGCTTGGTGCCATGATCACTTCCCTAGAAAGGCTGTTCCAGAGCCCTACCTTTTCCTGATATCTAGCCTGAACCTCCCCTGACTCAACTTCATACCATTTCCTCCTGTCCTAAACAGTTCTCACCTACTCACAGATGCTTGCTCCTTGCTCTCTGAGCACAGCACAAATCAAGGTTCACAAGCTACCTCATGGTGTCCAGGGAAAGGGCAAGAGGAAATGGACACAAACTGAAATACAGGAAACTCCATTTAAACATAAGGACAAAACCCTGAGGGCAATCAAATACTGGCACAAGTTGTCCAGGGAGGTTGTGGAGTCTCCATCCACACCTGACTGGACAAGGTCCTGAGAAACTTGCTTTACTTCACCCTGCTTTGAGCAGGTAGTTGTCCAGGCCCATCTCCAGTTGTCCCTTCTGACCTCAGTGACTCTGGGAAGGTGGCAGAGTGGTTAAACTCTTCACACAGGGCCCAGCACTGCTCTTGTATCAGTTTCCAGTACAGCAATCACACCGACATCAGTGGAATCAATCCTGATTTCCATCTATGCCACTGGAGGAGAATCATGCTGGTTAGCAGGAAAGCCAATTTATGCAGGTGGAAGAATGAAAGACACTCACTGTGGTGCTTCTGTGGAAACTTGCCACATTTTTGTCCCCAGGAAACCATGCCAACACATCACTGATTACCTCTAGTCCTCTTCCTTTTCCTTAGCTCACTGTTAACATCTTTGACATTCAATGTCTTTATGGTGAACTGGAAGTCTCACAAGCCTACTCTGTGCCTCATGTCTCTTGGAGCATTTAAAGGACTAAGGAACAGCTCTCCCAGAGTCTGAGGAAATACAATCCTTCAAAAAAATACCTGTTGAAAAATAATTATCCATCTCTCCTTCTCTTCCAAAGCCTCTCACTCCCAGAAAGACATTGAGGTGCTGGAGTGTGTCCAGAGAAGGTCAATGAAGCTGCTGAAGGGTCTAGAGCACAAGTCTTGTGAGTTGCAGCTGAGGGCACTGGGGTTGGTTAGTCTGGAGAAAAGGAGGCTCAGGGGAGTCCTTATCTCTCTCTACAACTCCCTGCAAGGAGGTTGTAGTGAGGTGAGGATTGGTCTCTTCTTCCAAGGAACAAGCAATAGGACAAGAGGAAATGACCTCAGGTTGTGGCAGGGAAGGTTTAGGTTGGACATGAGGAACAATTTCTTCCCAAAAAGGGTTGTCAAGGCCTGGCCCAGGCTGCCCAGAGCTGTGGTGGAGTCACCATGCCTGGAGGGGTTTAAAAGCTGTGGAGATGAGGTGCTGAGGACATGGTTCAGTGGTGAGCTGGCAGTGCTGGGTTGATGGTTGGACTGGATGATTCTATGATCACACTCTACACTGCCATGCTGGCCACTCTGATTGCCAGATCACAACCCAATACACCTCCCAAACCCAGAAGCCTTCCCCTTTAGATAACCAGCACTGTAACCGAGGAGGTGAAAAGCAGCAGACTCTGCTTCTGCCTGTGTGGCTGCTACCCAGCTCAGTCCCTCAGGGGATATTAGAGCTGTCCAACATTAATTTATACATATTTCTCTAGGGAGTCTGGTTGCTAGCATGTATGTCATGGACATATGTAAAGGAAGCCAACACAGAAGCTCCACATCTTCCTGTGGATGGCCCCAGGGCGGCTGTCAGGGAATCTGAGGGTGCAAGGGTTAAATCTCTCCAGATCTGTGAGGTGATAGGCCTTACCTCTGAGTGTAGAGATCACCAGGAAACTGCTTCCTGCACACTAGACAGGGATAACTCATCCTGAGGGATGAATGGCCCCAAGATACAGCTAAGGATCTGACGTGAACTGAGAGAAGCCAGGAATTTCCTGACCTCCCTGTCTCACTCCTCCCAGCATGGCCTGATCCCACAGGAAGGAGAGAAGCAAGCTCATCTCTGAATCTTACTCTCTTCATTGTTTGGGTCTGTGTAGCCTCAGCTGGTTTGGAGGAGAAAATGTTCTGGGAACTTCTCATCAGATACAGCTCTCCTGATAGACAGTTAGAGATAAACCTTGCTTTTTTTTTTTCTCTTCTGCAAAAGTTCAAGATAATGACATTGCCACAGAAAAATGCTCTGCAAATGGCAGGCTTCACCCTTCAACTGCTTTCTGTCATGGCAGTTTGCAAAGTGGTTTGCCTGGGAAAAATCAGACAACAAAGGTCTTGATCTCCAAGCTGTTGTTCTGCAGTTGAATCCACTTGCATTGACCTTCACTTTCAGACAGAAGCTGTGCACAACACGGAAGCTCAGCAAAGACACAGGAGCCTCTATCAGGGTAACCATGGCCCTGGGCACCAACAGGACTCTGATCACTGCCAAACACAACAGGTATTACCCACAAGGTGTCATCCATGAATGACTGTTTTCACATTGGCTTCCACCACTGCCATGGTCCCTTGGAAATAGAGGACATGGCCAGGTAGCCAAGTCTGCTGCATGAGGAGCAGCAGCTGGAGGCCAGACAGGCTGTCCTCTGAGACCTAACAAAGCACTGATGTCCAACAGTTAGGTATGAATCTCTCCCTAGACACCAAACTTTCAGCAGCTCCAGCTACGAGAGCTAATCCGCATGGCACAAGGATGCCTACAGCAGGCACCGAATCCCACCATGGAGATCCCTGAGCTCTCCTTGATCCAAACTGCAGTGTCCTCACAATACCAAGTGTCCATCCTCATGGCCCACAGCAGTCTAGTAGCATAAGCACAGCCAGTCTAGCAGTGTAAGCAGCATCTGGCTAATGCAGCCAGAAACTTGGGAGGCAGGGCTGACTTGTGCTGTGCTGATACGGCCACACCATTTGCAGCTCTGGCACAGGCTCGCTCAGGGGCCATGCAGGGCTCTCTGTGTGACTGCTTCACTGTGTGGTGAGACTGTGCTCGAAGGACCACCCCAGAACTTCAGCCCACAGCTTCCTGAGGGGAGATAAAAGCCTGCAGAGGCGTCCACACGGTCAGATTTTACTCATCTTCCAGTTCTGTTCCATTCCAAACTCATTCCACTGAAGCATGTTTGCTTACATCAAGACAGAGCTGACCAAAATCTATTTGCAGGGTAAGAACACTGAAGGATGTACAAGAGGCTAAAGGAGTATGCTGAAGAGCTGAAAATTATCCAAAGTTCATTATCCTGCCCATTCCCACCTGCAGATTTCTACAAGCTGAACCAATGGGCAGCAACTCCCTGTTGTAGCCAACTCTTCCCAACTAGCAACATGCCCCCAGAGCCTGGGCTGATGCAATCAGGCAGGCTCTCCTGAAGTCAGCAGAGGTAGGCTCATTTACATGCTGCTGTCTAACTCTGGATGATTAAGTACAGAGATGCTTTGCTGGGAAAGGGCAATCTCTCACTTGATCCTAAGTATCATCAATCATGAGATTGCAGATAATGAGCCAGTTGAGCACATGGAGATTTTTCTGCCCTGTGACAAGGCTCTGTCAGAGGCTCTCCATGGCTATTGCTGAAGGACGGCTTGGACTGGGCAGGAATGGCTGCTGCTCTTTTGGCAGAGCTGCATCCTTCTCCTCTCCCATGTTGATTAGATAAAAAAGAAGCCTTTAAGCCTTCCATTCCTGGTTTTCCTGAAGAGCTATAGGGCAGGAAGAAAATGACCAATAAACCCAGTGCCAGCAGCATAGTTTGTGTTTTTTATAAGCAAGGAAACAGAAGGAATAAAGCAGCTCAGAGGGAGAGCAGTCATGGGCTCGTCCACATCTCCAAAAGCAGCTGGTGACTGTGGCTACCATTTCTGAACTCTACACATCTTGACTAGCAAATCCTTGTCCAGATATCCAATCCTGGGACACTTCAAATTCGTTTAGGTAGTTCTGAAAATCTTGGCCTGAATGTTTAGCCATTCAGAGAGCACCTTTAGCCCAAGGCCCTGAGGTGCTGCTCCACAGACAGCTGAACAGCTGTCAGTTGCCATCAGAAGAGCTCCTCCCAGACCTTCTTTGGCCATCCCTTGCCATCCAGTCTAGCTCACTCCCTTACAATGCTGCTGACACATGAGCAATCATCTGGTAAGCTAGCTGGAAGGATCTTCTCCTGGTGGGAACCTAACACTCAAAGCCACACACAAGTCTAAGGGCTTGTGTCTGCCCCACTGAAGGGAGACCTCGCCAGGCTGTGCTGTTCCCCAGGGCCCCTCACACACCAAGCTGGTTACACACTGAAATCCAGGAGAAAACAACTCACTTGGGAGCCTTAGAGCTCTTTAAAGCAGGTAACTTCTCTGAACAGCACCTGATAGGATGAAAATGCTTTACTTGACTGTACTGTAGTCCGGATAGCAACAAGGTGTTTGCATTCAGGACTACTCTGAGCCTTCTTACCTACACCTGACCCTGTTAGCTAATCCCTAACTCAGTTTTCCCATCCACTCAAGCTTGTCCTCAGTCTTTAAGACAAACCTCATGCACCACTGTGGCTTCCTGATTCAAGTGGAATACACAATGGTCATTTGTTCTAACCACTTCCCTCAGAAAAGAAGGGAAAGTCCCTCTCATATGGAAAAGAGTGTCCAATTTTTATTAGCGCTGCTTTACAGTGATGAGCTGCACTTTGCAGCTAGTGACTTGACTTCATTTTTCCCTAAACTGACTGAAATATTAGCTATGGTGGTTTAAAAAATGGTATCAAAGAACACATTAAAGCCCTTACGCCATGCAGAATCCAGCAGGCAGAGAGCTTGGGGTTGATGGTCTGGAAGCACACAATGGATAAAGTGACTTTATCCACTTTTCAACAGCTAATGCTCTTTCCACCACCTTCAGACACTCTCACTCTTGCTACTGTAAGCTAATGAAATCCACATGCTGCAAGAGAGAGGTGTCTGCTGCTCTGCTCACAATCAGGACAGACCCAAAAGAATGTCAGAGCATGAATCAGTGGGGCAACCACGAGCTACAAACAACAAAGGCTCCTGTTTTCACACAGACAACAGAATAAACAACCATCAGAAGGAAACTGGAGGATGTGACACACCAACAAAAATGTGGTTAAAGTTTGAAAAATACCAGCCTAGGCACAGAAGTTCATTTCTAAGATCCAGAGTCAAGGCAAATACTTCACAGATGCCTTTTGAATGACATGTTAAGTTGCAGTCTCCAGTTGCTGTCTGGATTAGACACCCCGGGATTCTTTTCAACAGAGGCTGGGAAACTCTTAGTGGCAATTTCCTCCTCTCATTAGCTTCTCCTGTTAAGATGCAGTTAGTGAACACTCAAGCTCACAGGATTTACAACTCATTTGAATGGGAGGAGGATCAAGTAGCAAGTCTGGTGCTGCTCAGAGATTTGCCTTGTCACTGAAAAAAACCTCTGCACAAGGCCCTGAATTCAGACTCTGATTCTGACTCAGGGTTTGGCCTGGGCAGCCTTCAGGATGGAATGAATGTCACAGAACTTTACTTATCTAAAATTACACCTCTGGTCTGCCCTACTTCTTTGGGTTGCCTCAACAACCACTGAAAAAGAGAGCAAGCCCTCCAGTGGATAATCTTTCCTATGCTAGAGAGGTAGCCAAAAAGCAATAGGATCCAGTAAGTACCTGTGACTGTCATGTAAAGACAGTCTGGAAGCAAGAGAGGAGAGGAGAAAACCATACTAGGCAACAGACAAACAGAGCCTTCAAACCTCAAACAGGAGGGTGAGTTCAGCACTGTAATCCAAAGCACACACAGGTAAACCAGCCTGCTTAGGACACTGATACCTTCAGTCTGAGTATGTAACCCACAAGTGCCAACTCCAAGGAACAGGCCACAAGTCTTGTCCCAGATGTTGGTTAGTGTGGAGAAGAGGAGGCTCAGGGGAGACCATAGCTCTCTCTACAACTCCCTGCAAGGAGGTTGGAGTGAGATGGGGGTAGGTCTCTTCTCTGGGGTTAATAGTGAGAGGACAAGAGGGAATGGCCTCAAGTTGCACCAGGGGAGGTTTAGATTGGATGTCAGGAGGAATGTCTTCCCTGAAAGGGTTGTTAAGGCTTGGCTGAGGCAAGTGGTGGAGTCACCATCCCTGGAGGGGTTTAAGAATGTTCTACTTAAGATGTTCTACTTAGGGCCATGGGTTAGTGGCATGGGGGTGCTAGGTATGGTTGGACTAGATGAGCTTAGAGGTCTCTTCCAACCTTAATGATTCTGTGATTCTGTGAAATAAAAAAGTTTCTTCCCAAATGCTTCCAGTGGATGTTTAAGCCCTCTGCCCTAAGACTCTGTAGCCTCTATGTATTTTGATACTGCACAATAAAGCCACTAACGTTAGTTGAATCTTGTGCCACCCTAGATGACATAATGTTTCATGGCAATGAATTCCACCTTGCCTGCCATATCTTAGAGCTACTAACATTTCCTCACCTGCTGAGATGCCCTTGAGTGAGCCATTCCACTCATCTCTTTTATTCCTGCCATCTTCTTTCCACCTACAATCCAAACATAGAATCAAAATTAGCTCCACAGTTAAAACTGTGTATTTCATTGGGCAAAATAATAATCCAGGAGCCTAACTAAAGCAGTGCAGCAAAATCCCATGCCTGAGCCAAAATCCTGCAACCTTTCCTCTCAGGCACTGCCAACAGTGGCACTTCACTCCTGGACACAGACATTTCCCAATCAAGTGTCACCTGAATGAACAACACACCAACTTGCAGCAGCTCCTAGCAATTACACTCAAAGTCCATTTTAATCTGGTTCCTAAGAAAACAAAGCTTATGCCTACATGTATACTCTGTCCACCTGATGATCTTAAAGATGATCTTGATCATCTGCAGATGATCTCTCCACTTGATAAACATGAATTCTATGATGGAGTGAGGAAGGAGGAGAGCTGCCCCCTGACTAGTAACTATTGACCATATTAGTGTCAATTAAATTGGATTGGGGGATGCCAAAGCACCTCAGTTTCATGGAAACAGGAAGCTGGTGAGAGGAGGAAGCTCCTGTTAACATCCCCACAGTGGAAAAGGTGGTGGTGTGAATTCACCCCTTATCAGTCACTGGAGAACCCACAGGAGAAAGACCTGCAAAGGTGACTTGCCAGGCAGATAAGCTTCTTTATTCCAGTGCTTAGGGATCTCAGGAATGCTATTTACCATTTTGTCACTAGATGGTATTGTTCCACAGGCTATATCTGACAGCTGCAGAGGTCAAGTGCAGTATTGGGTACCAGAAGCTGCTTGGTGGAAGGGAGAGAAAAGGCTTTTTTGATGTATCTTTTCACATATGGAAGTCATTAGCAAAATCAAACTGTAACAGCTAAAGGAAAAGAGCTTTGATGAGCATGTAGATAACAAACATAACTCAGTATTGAGGCACTGTGCATTTCCTCCAGATCTGACAAAATTGCTGAGATAAAGAGGTGGAAAGATATTGATAAAGAATTGAATGTTTCTGCTAACAAACTGAGGATATAGAGCAATCTGATCTGACACAACATTCACACAGCCTGACAAACTCTGTTCATCTTCAGTGTGAGCAACCCTCAGTCTCATGCTAGGATACAGTCATGAGCACAAGCTCTTTCAGTTCTGAGACTAGCTGCATACCTGTATCCTGAAGGTAAGAAGATGTTTCTGTTTCCAAGCCTGTATGAGTGCCACATTTATCCTCTCCACGCTCACTTGAGTCTGCTCTGATAGGGAGAGGGTGAGTCTGTAAAGCAAATGATGTTTTGTCTCAACAGCATAGCCTAAAAAACATGCCCAGGTGGTAAATCCACAAACCCAGCACTAACAGGTATAGGACTCACAGCTCCTCAGTGTCCAGACCTTCTTCTCCCAGGCATACAGCTCATTGAGGAGAGGCATTTTCTACAGCATTCCAACCTGGATGGTTTCTTATCTTCAGGAGTTAGTTATGCTGGGGTTTATTCTCTGGCACTGACCACCTCAAATTCAATCAGCAAGTCTGAGCTACCAATGCTGTGTCATTCTGGAGAGAGGCACTACCAGAGGACTGTTCATTGCAGCCCACCTTGCTGTCTAAGGAAATCACCTGAATTACCTGCTAAAGGTGTCTCCTCCTCCAACTTCACTAAGCTCAGAGGAAGGCTTAGAGGAATTAGACACAACACACAACTTCCAGGTGGCCAGAGGCAAGTGGAGGGAATCACACCTACCTATACAGTGGAAGGGGGCTTAGTCCTGAGAAATGCCAAGTGGAAATGCAGAACTCTTTGCAGTTCTCTCCCTTTTGGGCATGTCTGTGTGTTTGTGTGTGAGACTGGTGATAGTGAGTGTTGGGTCTCTCTGTATGATCACTGCCTTCCTCTGGGAGAACACACCAGACTCAGCAAGTCCCTGGATATGCTGGAATGAAATTGACTTTACATCTGTGGACTTCTAGCCTCAGTGTTCCATCTGCTGCAGTGCTGCTGCCCAGCACAAGGTGAAGCCCTTGCTAAACTCAGATTACAGAAAAGAGTCCTTTTAAGGAGAGTTTTGCCAGATAAATCCTGTTCCTCCAGAGAGGACTGAACAGAACTATTTCTATACCTTTGTGGTCCCCTCCTCTTCCTCTTCATCACAGTCTAAGCCTTGATGGGAGATCTGGGTAGGGCCTTTCTTCTGGATCAGGGTGCTCTCAACTGTTGCCATTCTCTTCTTTTCAGTTGTCACTCTCACCTTCATGATGTGGAAGCGTGTGGAGACTGATCCCACTCTAAGGTTGACAGGATCACCATCAAACAGCAGGTCACCAGGGCTGTCACCTTCCTTAAAGCCTGGGGGCTGGTAATCCTCAGGAGTTACTACAGAGGAAGAACTCACTGATGTCAGAGGAACCAAGTTAATCTGAGTTATAAAGAACAAGGGTATATCAGCTTTGATATCAACCACTAAAATTATTCTGGTTTGGTTCTGTTTTTTTCAGAAAGAAGGGAGAGAATGTAAAGCAGAAAAAGAGCTGAGCAGAGGTTATCAGGGAGCTTCAAGAAAGGATGCTGAGATACTATTAATGTGCTCAGCCTTCTGGAGGAGAGCCTGACATTGCCTGTTCCTTAAGAAAACAAAACCAAAACCCAGCAGTGATGGACAAGGGTGTCACCTTTCCACACCATACACAGCTTCTTAGGTGGATGTGCAAACCTGCCTGAAAAAGCATCTGCCAGCCCTGTGCATCAGAAAGCTTTAGGATGTAAGGGAGACCATCTTGCTTTCTACAACTCCTTGAAAGGAGGCTGGAGTGAGGTGAGGGTTGCCTTCTTCTCCCAAGGAACAAGTGATAGGACAAGAGGATATGGCCTGAAGTTATGCCAGGGGAGGTTTAGGTTGGACATGAGTAAGAACTTCTTCCCTACAAGGGTTGTCAAGGCCTGGCCCAGGTTGCCCAGGGCAGTGGTGGAGTCACCATTCCCTGGAGGGGTTTAAGAGACATTTAGTTTTGGTGCTGAGAGACATGGTTCAGTGGTGACCTGGCAGTGCTGGTTAATGATTGGACTCAATGATCTTAAAGGTCTCTTCTAACCAAAATGATTCTGTGCCTCTCTGATTGACAACATTTCTCATTGTTATCAATTAACAGCTTCTACCCTTTCACCTTTTAACACATTCTTTACTTTACAGGGGCTCACAATTATTACAGAAACTGCTGGAAAAAGAATTTTTCCCTGTTCTCCACCTACCCTCATTGTAGTAGAAGAGTTTCATGGTCAGGGTGATGTCATTGGGAAGTGGCCCAAGGTTTTGCATCAGCAGGTAGAGCTTGCGGATCAGGAGCCTGCTGGCCTCCCTCATGTCCTCACCGCACACTCCCTTCACACAGCTCACTTGGTTGCTGCAATTGGAAGCAGAAGAAGAGAGTTTTGTTCCTCAGTCATGAATATTCACCATCTCATTACAAACAAGAGAGCACCCACTGCCTTGCTCTGAAATCACCAGCAACAAA
This sequence comes from Bucco capensis, assembly GCA_013396975.1. Taxonomy (NCBI): domain Eukaryota; kingdom Metazoa; phylum Chordata; class Aves; order Piciformes; family Bucconidae; genus Bucco; species Bucco capensis. The sequence goes on from VWZO01025363.1 coordinate 90,058, forward strand.
GCTCCAAAGCCTTTATGGAGCTTCTCGATAAACAGGGAAGTGAAACAGACCCAGGGATGGGGTGGCAGCAGCAACAAAACAGCTCCAAACTAAGAGGCTTGGCATTTCCATTTGAACAGAGTCTGTGGCTGGGCCAGTGGACCCCATTATACAAATGTCATGACTCACTTGTTTGAACATGATTAAATTGGATCAAAGGACCATAAAACAAGTGCCTTTCACCTAAGCAATGTCAGGAATGAGAGGAATGAGGTGAGAATCCTGTATAAAGCCGATTCATCACAGGGGCTATTTTCAAGTCCATTTTGCAGCCTGAAGAGCAGTGAATTGCATGTTCTCACTTCAATTGCATGTAAGAAAAAACTAGCTCAGAAGCACATTTTTCCAAAGTGACTAAGGGGCATTCCTCTCACCTCCTTCACCCACCCAAATGTCAGCTGGCAGGCTAAGGAGCAGTCTAGACCAGACACACATCCAACAGTGGGATGAATCGCTCTGTGGAGGAGTTTGTTCCTCCTGACTACAGAGGTGGATGAGATGAGCAACTGAGATCAGCCAGCTAACTTTAGATGGCTGAAGATGGACTAGATGAATCACTATGTGACTAAGGAACCTAAGCTTCCTTAACTTTCAATGAGAAGGGGCCATAAAAACAGGTGGCTTCTTCATTACATCTCTGTAAGACAACTAGGCAGGTGGGTGACATTATACACAGGCTGGATGGTCCCCAACTCAATCAACACCATCATGGGGAAGGGTCTAGAGCACAAATGTTGGGAGGAGCAGCTGAGGGAACTGGGGTTGTTCTGGCTCAGGAGGGACCTTCTCACTCTTTACAACTACCTGAAAGGAGACTGGAGTGAGATGGGGGTGGTCTCTTCTCCCAAGGAACATGCAACAGGACAAGAGGAAACAGCCTCAAGTTGTGCCAGGGGAGGGTTAGGTAAGACATGAAGAACAATTTATTCCCCAAAAGGGTTGTCAAGCCCAGACCCAGGCTGCCCAGGGCAGTGGTGGAGTCACCATCCTTGGAGGCACTGAATATCCATGTAGAAGTGGTGCTGAGGAACATGGTTTAGTGGTGACTTGGCAGTGCTGGTTAACAATTGGACTTGATGATCTTAGAGGTCTTTTCCAACCAAAAAGTTCTATGATTCTCTCTCAAATTACTTCAAAAGCAGTAAATAAACCAAGAGAGCAGGAAGGACCCTCAGGGCTCAATACAACTGACTAAACCACTGGAAGGAACAGTTAAGAACTGATTTACCCTTCCAGTAGAAGCTTCTTGGCTTATCTGGAAAACAGAGTGGCTGTTGAACACTTGATTTCTCAGGGTGTAGTATGGTAGGTGCCAAACTGCCATCAGCAACCCTCTATGCTATTAGACTAAATCCTGTGTGTTCACAAAGGTACAGACAAATGCTGGCAGGGCCTACAGTGAAGAGAAGGCAGGTACACATCACCTTCACAAGTCTTGGGATTAACAGGAGAGAAATGGCAGGGGAAAGAGTCTAAACAAGAAAGAGATGAGACTTCTGTAGGAATTAACAGGTCAAGTATTGGTTCAATATGGGAATAACAGTGTGGATTTGAAGCATGAGTGGGTCAAAAAGTAGTAGCTGAGGAACTGAACCTCTCTGAAGGACTGGGAGCCATGGTGAGGAATTCCTCCCAAATCCACTTAAAATAAGGCAGAGACCACTTAGGAGAAAGTTTGCCTTTACCCCCTCAGATATGATGATGCAGAGCCACAAAATTATCTCTCATGGAATGATTAACTGGGAGTTTGCACATGCCAATACACCTTGCAGGTGTACAAAAGCAGTGTTACCAGCTGCAAGAGCTGATGGCAACAATGACTTACTACTCTGATTAATGGCAGGACATCAGTTTACTAACCACTGCAGGTATACACATGACCCCACAACAAGCAGGGTCAGTCACTGAGGAAACAGAGCCCAGGAGTCTAATGCCCCCAGCTCTAAAGCCTCAGAGCAATGATGAGGTTTTGACAGAACAGATATGAACACAACAGCCTCTCCTTGGCCATCCATGTGGGGACTGCTCTTATTTCTAGGAACTAATGACTGATCAGAGTAAGGCTGATCAAGAAAAACAAAGTATTCAATAGCTATCTGTTATCTTTTACATCCCACTGTAGTGAGGACAACTGAGAGCAACTTCAAAGCAGAAGGAGAGAGTACACTCAGCAGGACACCCTAGACTCAGAAACAGTTTTAAATTAAAAAAGGGAGATTGAGACTAGAGAGAAGGAAGAAATGTTTTCCACTGAGGGTGTTGAGTGCCTGGTCCAGGTTGCCGAGAGAGGTGGGAGATGTCCCATCCCTGGAACCATTCCAAGTCAGGTTGTTTGGGGCTCTGAGCAAATTGATCTAGTTGCAGATGTCCCTGCTGCCTGCAGGGAGCTGCACAGGATGACTTTGCAAGGTCCTTTCTAACCCAAACCAGTCCATGAGTCTATAGATCAGATTTTCCCAATAGAAAATCACTTTTCCATATACTACAAATTATTTGGATGTGTTCAGAGGAAGAGCAGGACATGGCACACTACCGGAGCAGAGCAGAGGAGCTTCCTGAGGAGTTCTCCTGCTGTAAAGGCAGGATCCAAGGCCCAAAGATTCATCCTTCACCAATGGCAACTGCAGAAGCAAACCTAAAATGGGTTAACTATTTTTTTCTGTGCTTTGATTACAGCCAAAGGCCTCTGATAGTATTCATTTTAAAGGCCACAGGGTCATGGCCTACTAAACATAGCTTTAAAACATCTAACAGCCAAGGAGAGCCAAAAAGATGCAAAAAGCTGCTGCTTCCTGCTGCACATTTTGCAGCATCAACTCAGGCACAGTAAGTGAAAGTTCTCTCAGGTCACCCACACAAGACTGCTCAAGCAGAGACATGTATGCAAATGCCCATGGGGAAAAACCCCAAAACCTGAGTGCAGGATCATGGTGAAAGGGATCCAACCTGAAAAAGCTTCATCTGAAAGCAGAAGGCTCTCCTGTGAAAGTGGCAGAACACTCATTATTAGCCAGGACAGCAGCAAACTCCATAAGGGTGCTGGTCTCTGCATCACTTCTCTGCTGAGGCACTGTTCCTCTCCTGTCCTTACCACAGTTCTGGTGCATTTTAGGTGCCTCTCTGCACTCTGTGACAACATTTCTACTCATCACTTTGGAAGTTCCCATCCTGTAGGGTGAATATGTTCAGCTCTGAGGACATTCACAGCTCCTCAGTGAGTCAGGCATGCTCTGATCATAAAGTTTCTTCTTAATGCTTCAAGCACACAGTTTTCTGAGAGATAAAACCAAGCCATTACCTGATGATGTCCATCTGGGGCACCTCCTTTTTGTACTTGAATTTGAATTGATAGAGTTCAGTCACTGTCTAGAGATTGGACAAGAGAGGGGAAAAGAAGAAAGGGCTCTCTTTAAGCAGCTTAACTTAGCAGTGTTCTTCCAAAGCTTTATGCCAGAGCACAGCACTAACTTAAGGACATGATGACAGCTTTAAGTCTATTATTGCTTGCTTGAGCTTTGGCAAATGTTCTTCACCATCACAGCTTACCTAGCACTGAAAGAACCACCAGAAAAATTACAAACTTCCTGCTTCCACCTTCTGCTTCCTCTGTGATTGCCCAGACTAAGTCTACTGAGGCACCAGGGCTGGTGAACAACACAATGACCACCCAAACCCATGTGTGTCCTCCCTTGCTACAAGGAAACATGTGAGGAGGCTCCAGGGGTGATGCAGTGTCAGAAGGAAACCTGGCTCTGAGTTCTGGATGGAGACAAGGGCCTGAAGAACTCCACACAAACAATAGCGCAAGGGCCAGAGTTGCTGAATTTCACTGGCCTCAGGAGTTTTAGGAGTGAGACAAAAAGCCCAGATGATTTTCCATTTACAAGGGAAGGATTTGCTATGAATTTAAAGAATAAAATAATTAGGTAGAACAGACAACTTCACCACAAGAGAAAGGACCTATTGTAGTCCAGTTCCATGCCTCTAATTCACTTTTTCCAGAGGCAATGAGGTCGATTAGGAGGAGCTCAGCCTAGAGTTATTAAACCTTCCTGACAAAGCCCAGCCTTGGTAGGAACTGAACTCCTGCTCTCCCCCCTGATGCTGAGCTGTGACACAGCAGAACTGTCCCAGGTGAGCAAAGATTCTGCAGCCACTCTGCACCTGCTCTGCAGACACAGCATGGATGCAGAACCTCAATCACACCTCCCAGGTTGCCTTCAGCAGCTGGATGTAGGAAAACCAGAAACACCACAGAGGACACTGAAAGGGTAAGGCCAGGCAGGGACTCATAGTTTCTGTCCTAAACCTCTCTGCATAAAACCAGGTCACTTTTCAACAGTGCTGTTAATAAGATGGCATGTAAAGGAATTGTTCTGAACTTCCCATTTCTTCTCTTTGGGCAAGAAACCCAGAACTGGGAACACGTCCATTAGTTGCCTGTCCCTGTCCCTGCTGGAAGCCTTAGATGGGCCCATAGCAGGAGTGTTTGATCATAGCACAGCTCACTGAGCTGTCATTCATGAGGGAAGGCAGAAGAAGAGAAACAGGGTCACCAAACAGCTATGTCAGGGTAGAATTGAAGCCTACAAGGCCACTCTGAATACAAATCTACTCACCCATGTCTTCAGCTGCCTCAAAGATTAATTAAGGCTCTTTCTTACCTCCGGTTCCTTGGGATTGGTGTAAATCTGTGATGAGAAAGCACAGTGAGGGCATTCTCCCCTTGGATGACTTGAAGCAGTGAGAAGTGACTAAATAGTGGTATTTGGGTTTTACAGCAGAGATTGGGCTATCTTTAGTGTGGGATCAGAGAAAGGAATGGCTATGAAACAGCTCTCCTCTATCAGCAGTCAAACACTTACCACTTCAAAGCCAGGTAGAGGACACTCATCTGTGTAATTGTGGAGGAATGAGGTTAATTCCCATTCCAGCCCTCCCAGGCAACTCCTAATGCCTGAGATGTAACCACACAGCACAGCTCTTGGTGCTTTACAAAGGATCAGGGCAAGTACTTGCTGTGCAACCATTAGTGTGTGGTTTCTTTAGGATCAGCCTAACCAGGAGGACACTTCTGCAGGGCTACATGGAGGAGACACAGCAGTGCCCAAGGATTTAAAGGAAGCAGACATATGAAGCACATAAAAGCACTTCTGGGAGTTTAAGGATAGAGGGAAGGCCTCAGTTAGAAGTCTAACACAGTGAGCATAATGTTCCCACATGGCCTCAAAAGTTTATATTGGCCATATTTAAGAAAGGTCACTGCTTGATTAAAAACCACACACACTGCAGCTTCCCCTTAGAAGAGGCACAAATGCTTTGACACAGCCATGACCCTCGACCTGTTTCAAGCAGGAGGGGGAGAAAAGCCCCTTGTACTGGTGTACTTACTGCGAGGACAGCGATGTGCAACTAAGGAGGGAAAAACAAAGCACAAAATCAACATCTAACCTTAGCGGGCAAAGAAAAGAAAGACCTCTGGAAACCTCTCTGCCTAAGGAGAGGGAAGGAATAGAGACACGGCGCGTTCCAGCCCTGGCGGCAGCGTCCTCCCAGCACAGCAGCAGCACCTAGCGGCCACTCTGCTGGCCTTTGCTCACAGCTTCCCGAGGGAAGAGTTGCTCAGAGCTCCCTCTGAACAAACCCCCAAAGGCTGTGCCGATGCAGAATCCCTTTAGGAGAGAACCCAGCTCTGCTCAAGAGCAATATTTGCTCTCTGCTGTGAAACTCCCTAAAGATATTTCATTTATCCTACAGCAAGGCAGCATGCATGGGAGTACTCTTGAAAACAACCCTAGAATACACATTACATCTCTCAATTTTGTCCTGAATCCTTGTCAAATAACAATTAATTTACATCTCTCTTAAATAGCAGAGGACTAAACACCTCCTGGAACTGTCAGCAAGCAATCAAGTGAGTTCACAACATTCTGGATTCTCTCCTGCACACTGACAGTTGCACTGCTGTATCATCTGATCATCAGTGCTGAAACAAACACTACATCTGATCTGGATGAGAGCTGCTCTGATGAACAGTGCTGACAGAGATGACAACAGTTGGGGCTTTTTCCTGTGCAGAGCACTTCTTATGTGAGAACCAGCAAGGAATACGATTACTTACTAGCTGGGTTTGTCCCAGAACCAGTTATACACCTTACTTGTTGAACTACTTTCCAGAAGAAGTAAATCAGTTACGGTTAGAGAAGATGAGAAGAAGGGAGAAGACCAGAGGAAAGGAGATGAAGGCAAGCAGAAGCACAGAAGAGCCTCTGGTATGGAGATCAAGATCTCAGTTGTGACTGGCAGCACCTCTATCCTGACATTAGAGAAAACAAATGTAAAACATGGAACTACAGGAAATCATTTCAGGCTGGAAATGAGTTCCCACACCATGTACAGGCAAGCCAAGAGAGCAACGGCAGTCAGGATTTGGGCCCAAGGAATACAATCCCAAATCTCACATGTATATTCTCAGGGCAGGGTCTTCCCCTGGCCTGCAGCTGTGTTGTGTGCATGCAAGATCACTACAAATACATAAAACAGGAATGGCAAGATAGTTTTGTCCATATTTTATGAAGAAATAGGAAACTCCATTAAAAAGAGTGAAAAAACTTACATATTGCTTCTCCAAAGCATCAAAACAACCTTGAATCCTGCCAAGGAGAAACATGTTAATTACTAACCAGCAACATTTATCTCCTCATCTGTAAACACACACTCATTAGATACAGCTTAAAGTGCTTTTTGTCTGGAATTAAGACAACACAACTAGCAACATTTTGGGCTTGTAAAATCCTTTTCGCATCAACCATCCTAAGGGCACTGTCCTCCTTTAGATTTCAAGGGCCACATCCTGGCAGCCTGAGCCCACCTAAAGCCTTGATGAAGATGAGGATCTGAGGCCTAAGGCTGGCTCTGAGCAGCTCTCTGCTCAGTGCTCTGCTCTAGCTCCCCAGCCTGATCTCCAGTGGCGCTTTTCCCATTGGCCTTGTAGAGAGCTTGGCTGACACTTCAAGCTGAAGGCATCCTGACATGTCTGCTCTCGTAAATGTTTTGTTATCTGATGGATGGTTTACAGCTACGGACTTTCTCAGAGCTGTAAATATTGTTTGAGGTAGCAATGGTTAGATATTTACTCTTTGAGTCAAAGGATGTGCAGTTAAGTATCTCCTCAGCACATCAAAGTCAGACTGGGCTTGTTGGGGACGTGCCAACTCTGGAAGCTGGAGGGTACTCAGACACACAACATTCAGGGAGGTGAAATATTGTCCACACTAAAAAAAAAACAACCTAAAAGAGAAACTAGAAAAGGCTGAACAAGAGAAATGGACCTCATGATTTCCTTCACCCTCTCTCAGTACCTACACTGCCTCTGTGTGCTCTGGGGCCTGCCCATGACCTCACCAGAGCCAACACTTCCACAGACTTTGAAGTCACATGATCTTGGTCAGCTAATTCTGTCCTGCTTACGCACAGGGCAGAGCACACAGGCTGCAGCAGCCTGCAGGGAGCTCTGCTGGCACAGTCCACAGAGCTACTGGGCACCCAAACTGCGGAAGAAGGAGAAGGCAGGGGGAGATCTCTTGCTGTTCAGCACAACCTTGTCTGGGTTTCACTGTTACTCACTTACCACTTGACTATCTGCAGTGATCCCAGACAGCTTTTATCTTCTCGGAGAATTTTGAGACAGAGGTCTGCAAAAGCAGATTTAGCACGAAGTTAAAGCCTTATCACAGCTGCTGGGCAAACACCCACTCTGAAGCCACTTGCGCTCCCTTTTTTGGATAAAATGTGCTATCTGGAGGTCTTGACTGAGAGGAAATGTTGGTTTTCCACTGAATCCCAGGTGGACTGACACAAGCTTATTGTTGCAGTTTCAAATGTCAAGAGTTTCCTCAGATCACAGAGTCACAGAATCATTAAGGTTGGAAGAGACCTCTAAGATCATCAAGCCCAACCATACCTATCACTCCCAGGTCACTAAACCATGGCTCTAAGGAACACATCTATACATTTCCTATACCCCTCCAGGGATGGTGACTCCACCAGCTCCCTGGGCAGCCTGGGCCAATGCCTAACAACCCTTGCAGGGAAGAAATTCCTCCTGACATCCAATCTAAACCTCCCCAGGTGCAACTTGAGGCCATTTCCTCTTGTCCTCTCACTGTAAACCTAGGAGAAGAGATCTACCCCCAGATCAAGTGGCAGAGCTACGGCTTAGTTTTGGAACACCAGCAGCTTCCCTCCTCTCCTACCTCTTTGGCCATTCCCTAATGACACTACCACTTCTGCAGTCAGACTTCACCCACATCTGTACAATACAAAAGACTATGCACAGAAGAAACTACTTCTGTTCAGTTTTTCCACCCAGTTCCTTCTACCTCTGGCTTCAGGCATTCAGAATATCCTGAAGAGGTGAATTAGTAATCCCCAGGAGACCTCAAAGACAGGAGCAGGCCAGGTGTTAACACTCCTGATCAAAAAGGCACTTGAAAAACCTGATGTTTGATTAGAAAGGCCAGTGGCTTTTCAGGGTTGGATGATCAAGAGCCAGTTTTGGATTTCCTGTGGGATTTCCTCAACCAAGTCCCCAGAGTGCATGTGACCATGATTCAGGACAACTCTCTGCAGAAGTGAACTCAAGGAAACAGGCTGGAATGCAGGGAGACATTGCACGCCCTACCAGCACACCTCAAATGAACACACAGGTATTGATGAACCAAAGCATCACTAATTCTTGTGTTCCTGTGACAAAAATTTGGTTCTTCAAGTTCTTTTTCATTCCCTCAAAGTTTTCCATCCCAAGTCCATTTCATTATGTGAGATTTTTTTCCACAGGAAAAAAACAAAACCAAACAACACAACAAACCAAACAAATCTAATTTCAGTCTTGCAAGGAAAGCTGAAAATGTGACCCTCAGGTCCTCGACAATACAAAGTAAAATAAAACAATTTACATCAGTCAGAGTTCACTTTTTAAACCTTACTCATTTCTAAGTCAATCTCCTGACTCCGAGACCTGATTCATGGGGCTGGCAACACTGAGGAATGAGTATAAACCAAAAGAAACCCTAACAGAAAAGCCGCGAGTGCTCAAAAGCTCCTGGTTGTCTTCTGTGCTGTCTATCTGAGGCAGAAGCACTGTCTGCATCCAGACTTGAGAAGACCTGGCAGCTAACTCCCTAATCAACTCAGCGCATACCTATATCAGTGTCCTGGTTTGGGTTAGTACAGGACTAATTCAGCTCAGTGATTTGGCTTCCCAGCTCAGTCTCTTCTCAGTGCTGCACTTTGTGCAGCTCACAGCATATTTCTGCTTCTAGCAGTGGCAGCACTTGATGGGAGAGTTACTGCCAGGGGCTGGGCTGCTGAAAGGCTCTGCCTTACACTTGCTCCTCTGCAGACCAAGCACACTGCTACATCTTGTGTCCCACCTTGGGGAGCAGAGGTGGCACCTGTGGGGAGGAGGGGACAGGAGAGGTGACCCTCAACTGACCAACTAGGGATTCCATCCCTGGATGTCATAGTCAGGAGAGAGCTGAGGGATCCCAAGGGTCAAGCTCTTCTTCAGTGGCCAGTGTCTGAGGAGGACTCTGTCCTTCTGCCTTTGATCCCAATCCATGTCTTCCTGAACCCAGCTCCTGAACCTAGCTCCCATCTGCTGCTGAGTCCAGTCTGGGACTTCCCCGGTGCTGCCTCAGCATCAGTGGTGACAGTGATGTCATTGCCATCTGGGGTTGGGGTTGCTATTGGTTTGTATCTATTTGTATATGATTAATGTTATTGTTATTACTTTATTAAAGCTGTTCTAGTTTCCTTTCCCAAACCATCAGTCTCTCTCCCTTATTCCCTTCCTCTTCCCTTTGGGAAGGCAGAGGGGTTGAGAGGGACCCTCTGTCACTCATCTGGTGGCCAGCCCAGCCCTGACCCATGACTATGAGCAGCTGGCAGCTCACATGTAAAGCATATTCCAGCTAAAACACAGCAAGTGGAAGCGAGAGTTGGGCACCAACTGGAAGTGTTACCATCCAAATAGCGAATTCCATAGGAGCTCTCAGGGAACAGCCCCCTCATGTAGGTGATGCAGGACACAGAGATGGCCAGCAGCTGTTTCACCAGCACCACAGACTGCTGCTCCGTGGAGACTCTGTTGGGGAGCACCACTGATTCCTGAAAAGAAGGGCAAAGTCAAAACCAGCACCATTTGAGCATAACACAGGGATTAGATCTACCAACAGCTCTCAGCAGATGGAAAAACAAATGTCATTTGAGTTAGAAATGTACTTTTAACATTTTTCTGGTCTCTATATGCTGCAGGGAAGATTTGTGTCTAACATGGGGGGGATGAGGTGTTCAGGACAGTTATCAACAGATCTGACTTAAGTCTAATGCAGACTGCATTGGGCAATTATTCCCTGCCCTTTGATCAGGGCTGAACGTTCCCACCCCTTCCACTGCACCGATGCTGGCACTTAACACACAATCACCCATAAAAAACAGGGAAAACCCCCAAAATAATAATTTTCTGCCAGTTTAGCTCCTTGTGCAGTCAGACGGGTGCCTGGGTGGGGTGGAGTTTACTGTTGCACTGCTGCTGCACCTGCTGGGGCTTTCTCCCAGCTCTGAGAGCAGACTGAGCCTGTCAGCACCACACACTGACCTGGTTTGCAGAGGGATTTCACTGCAGAGCTGCAAACAGCACAGATTTACAACTGGAGATAATGTAAACACTAACCATGACCAATCTCAGCAGAAGGGAAACTAAATTTAGTTCCTCTGCTACCTCATTGCTTTTCTTCCAGCTAATGAAGCTCTGCACACACCTAATGAGCCTACATTTATTTAGTCAAATAGATGCCAGAGCCTCAGGCTGTATCTTCCTGGGCTAACCAAATGGGAAATACTCCAACTAAGATCAGAGCAGACAACAGAAAGCCTTCCCACCTCACCAGGCACAGAGGTGTCAGGTCCAAAACTGAGAGCTGAGGTTGCCAGGTTTTTACCTTAGAGGACTTCTTCTTTTGCCTAGCCTGTAAAAGCTGCTGAGTAGCCATCCTGCATTTCAAAGATCTGCTTTCCACTTCTAATTAAAACCTGGGAAAAAAAGAAGATATGAGACACCTGAAAAATACTCAATCGTTGTTTCTCTTTTGCCTTGAATTAAGAATGAGAATCTTCAGCTTATCCAGGTCTGAAAGCTAACCAGCAGGCAGGACAGCCAAAGCAAAGCAAACCAAGGATACTCTATGGCACTCCCTGAGAGTCTGCAGAGCAAGAAAACTCCTTGTTCTCTGATAAATGATCAATAGTACTTGAAATTCAGGGCCACAACTGTACCTAATGTCAGCTGGTGCCACTTCAAAATGCATTTCTCATATTCCAAACCACAAATGTTAATTCCTACACCCATTAAAAAGTGTGAAGGGGGAATGTGAAAGAACTGGAAGGCTGCCAATAGCAGCCAATATTTTAGCAAGAGTAAGCAGGAAACACTCTCACATCCATCTTGGCTGGAATAAAGGAATGATTCTTCTGGGACACCTTGAAAAGTCCACCTTGTTCCGATGAAAGCAGGCTCTGTTAGACAAGCCTGGATTAGAGGGGAAAATATTCTTTTACAATAATGGAAAGCTGATGGATAAAGGCAATAAAGAATCAAGTGGACATTCCATGTTCTGCACTTGGGAGAGGTGCTTGATTTAGCACCATCTGACATCTTGATTAAAAACTCCATTAGGTGGAATTAACAAGGCACACGTTAACTGGCCTGAACAATGCCTCACTAGGAGATCTCCACGTGTAGCTGCTAACAGGGAGATGTTAATGAAAGGAAACACCACAAACAGATCCCCAGGGGAACAGTGCCTCCTCCACAGCTAGCCAATATTTCTACTAACAATTAAAATAATAGCACAAACACAGTGGGTTGACTTAAATCATGACCTAACGCAGTGAGCAGCAGACTTTTATCCACACAGTTGAGCTCATCTTGTTCTGCATTTGTACCTTTTTCAGCTTTTTTTCCATGAAAGGCTCATTTCCATTTGTTGGCAGTCATTAAGACATGTTGATTGGAACATGTTGACAGCTTTTATGCTAAATTTAGCCGTTCATTTAGTAATGAGGACAGATTACAGCTATAAAAGTATATTTAAACAAATACACACCTGCAAATTTTTCAGTATGTTAAATATTTTAGGAAAGTGTTATTTTGTTACTCATGACTGGGTAAGTAAGCACTGTGAACAGGACTGGAATGCAATTAGAGCAGACAAAGGCATTACTCCAATTTGAGGTTATTAGCTAAATAAATCTGATTTAAGCAAGCCAGAGATATAAAAAAATACGTTTCCTACAACAAGCTACACTTATCATCCATTTACTGTGCAAAGGAAACATCACCTAGACCGAGCTTATCCTCTCTGACCTGCTTGTTTTGGTACACACTCCCTCCAAGGCTTGACTATCACCTGGTGACCTCAGCTTGGCCAAACCTGTGCTTGCTCCTGAGCTGCAAGAAAGAAAGATGGTGCCCTGGCTGCCCCAGCTCCCCTGCTCACCCACTCTAAAGCCACTTTACCCTCCAGCATCACGAAATTAGTGTTAAAGGGCAGAAACTAACCCTCTTCCCCAGCACCCCAGTTCTCCCCTCGCAGGGACTGCCCCTCAGCCCCATGCCCATGTACCCTCTGCCCTCAGGCCTCAACTTGGGGCTACGGCAGGACCTGAAATACCGGCTGTGGCTCCCAATGGAGCTTTAAAGCGTTGTTGTTGTTGTTGTTTGCTTCTGTTATTTTGAGGTGAAGCACTAGCCCGGCGGGGCTCCACGTGGGGCCGGGTCCCCTGAGGCCCGGAGTGCCCTGAGGCTGAGGGTCCCTTGGAGGCGGGAACGCCCTGAGGCGGGGGGGAAGGGGTGGGGTGTCCTCTGAGGCGGGAGAGCCCTGAGGCGCCGCTGCCGCCTGCTCGGGCCAGGCGATACTGCTACCTGCGCCACAAGCCTCGGCCACAGCGGCTTCCCTGCCACCTCGGCTCAGCTGGGCTGGGCAGGGGCAGGAGGAGGGTGGGATCGAGATGGGGCTGAGGCCGAGCTGCGCCATGGCGGGCCCGGCAGAGGGGAAGCGTCTGGCGGGAGCGCTAACAGCTCCCGGCAGCGCTGAAACGGGGCTGCGGGGTGTTTCACCCATCCCCGGCCGAGGGGGGACGTTCCATGTCCTTCCCCGGCTCTTCCGCATCCGGCAGGTGAGGCAGGGCGAGGTGACCCCCGGGAAGAACCAGGCCATGGCAGGAGGGTGAGGGGTGGGGGGAGAGGAGGTGCTGCACATGGAGACAGCAGTGGTTTGGATGGCAGTGCCCCTCGGCACCTGGAAGCATGCCCCGAGCAGTACCTGGAGCCTCCCTGAGCAGAATCATGGAATCACAGAATGGTTAGGCTGGAAAAGCCCTTTAAGATCATCCAGTCCAACAGCCAGCACTGCCAGGTCACCACTAAACTATGTCCCTCAGCACCATATCTCCATGCCTTTTAAATCCCTCCAAGGATGATGACTCCACCATTGCCCTGGGCAGCCTGTTCCAGGGCTTGACAACCCTTTTGGGGTATAAATTGTTCCTCATATCCAGCCTAAACCTCCCCTGGCACAACTTGAGGCTGTTTCCTCTTGTCCTGTCAAGAAGGAATGTTTCTGGCTTCCCAGCCACAGCTGGAGGAGCTGTTTTCTGCATGGTTGTAGTGTTGAGCGTTTGCTGAGCCCTATGGAAGCAGGGGACTGTGGGTGCTGGGGCATGGTACAGCCATGACACCTTGGGTGGCTGTCACAGCCCTGACTCAGTCACCACACCAGCATCTACTGAGATGCCACCAACAAGTATCTGAATATTCAAAGAAGAAATCTCTGTGGCCTGGTGAGACTGGGCTGAGGTAAAAGCTGACTGGTTTTGCTCCACCTTGCACTCTCCAGCTCATCTAAATTCATGCTGGAGCATGTCCCTGGGTTTCACCCCATGCTTCAGGCTCCAACAGTCATGGCTGTTACTGCAGTGTGGTATCATATCCATTTAAAATGGCTGTAAAGTAAAATACTGTTTTTATTAGCAGCATATCTCCCTAGACCCTGTGCAGGTTTTACACTGCTCAAAGCCAGAAGACACATTCTTAAAATATTCTGATACTTCTCTAGGGAACCGGAGACTTTGATATCATTCCAACACGAATTAAGGGCATCAGGGACATTGTAAGAAGCAGATTATTTTGGATCTAGCATCACAACCCAGGCAAGGAGGATGTATTCTCTATTTCACCAGCATTTTATTTACAGAATAACCTGCCTAAACCTTTTTGTCCCATTTCCAGGCATTCTGTTATCCTTCAGATGAGGAAATGTACTTTTTCATTCTCTGTTATCACCCCAAACAATTTGAGGGGATGCTGGTGGGAACACTCCCTCAGTTCCCCCAGCTCTGGAAATGTCAGCAGGTTACAATGGTTTGTGTGGCTGGTAGACCAGGACACTGAGTACTCGTGTTCTTCCAGGCTGTTTTCTGATCTCTTTCCAAAGACCTTCTCCCTAGTTCTGTTTACAACAGCTGCTGGAAAGCTCCTCCTGGAGGGAGGGGAAAAGATACCATCCATGTTTTTTTAAGCACAACTTCCCAACAGGATTGGTGCTGCTGTGGCCTGAGCAAGGGTCAGGTGGTGAGAGCTGCTTGTGTGTCCCACTTGGGCCTTTGCAGGGCCATGGTTACCTGTCCCCTGCCTTGGTGCAGGTCTAGGGCTCCCTGCGAGCTGTGGCAGCTTGGTGGCTTCCTGCCTCTGGGATTGGTGCTAACCAGGCCCTGACACAATCCACACCACTGCGGGGCAGGGCAACAGGCCAGCATTCAGGAGAAACTGGCTTTAGAAGATCTGGAGAGGTCTTTTGCAAGAAGAGAAATGGAGACTCTCTTCCATGAGCAGCCTGAGACTGGGAACCCCTATTTGGAAGATGCCTTGCTTCGGAGTTACCTGAAAACACACCTTCCTCCCAAGGTCTGGCATGTGTGTTTGTGTTTCTGTGTGTGTACACTACAGCTCTGCCTAGGTTGGTGTTTAAGGCTGTGACTGGAACGTTTCTCTGAGCCCTATTCCAGTGTTTCACTGGGGAGAATGTATCAGTATTGTTTAGAACTTGTTATCTGTGAATCAGTGCAGGGATGAAAACAGCTGCCAGGACATGAAGAGAGACAGAAAGTGGCTTTAGTGCAGTCCTGTGACTGGTCTGGGTGTTGCCACAAGAGGGTTATTTTGGGATTGTCAGTGTGGGCATGTGCTGTCTGATCATCCAGAGGAAGAAATTTCAGAGAAAGGGAAAAAAGTAAGGTGCTTTGAAGCTCTGCTGTGCTCTTCCACCTCTCTCCCCAGGGACAAGGGGGCTTTTGAGGAAGTTCCCTTCTGGAGGAACAGGGCTGTTCCCAGCAGAGCACTCCAGAGGATGCAAAGGCCTGTTGGGGTTTGCTTGCTCTCTGCACAGGTCATTGGCTTTTCTGGGCTGATTTTCAGGCAGGACAGGCTCTGTACAGAACAGGGGTGCAGAGAGGTGGGGTAAGACCCTGAGCTGTGAGTCCCTGCTCCATGAGGTCCACTCCCACAGGAATCCCTGGGAGGAGGCAGCTTGTCTCACTGGCTGTCCCCTACTGTCACTCCAAGGACCACAACTGTTTCCTCCTTCTCAAGGACTGTACCTCGTGGAGCAGAGTGTGACCTGACTCCAGCAGAAGCAATGCAATGACCTATAAAGCTGCCAGGTGAGGAGAGGAACAGAACCTGGCTTTCAGTGGTGCTTTCCCAGCCACTGCTTGTTCTCCAGGGCTGTGAGGCTTTGCAAACACGGGTTAGTAAGAGTGTGGTGGCAGCACTGGGAGCTTGCTTTGGTGACAGCCCTCACAGAAGCTGGTAATAAGGCTTCCCTAAGCACCACTGGGGCCTTCTTGCCAGAAGAGATGTGGGGAAAGGAGAATGCCTTTGGGCAGCCATGAAGACCTTGCACCTTTGCAAGTAGCATGATTCAGATAAGCCAAGGCTGAGAGCTGCTCTCCCCTCCCTCCCCAAAGAGACACAGCAACTGCAAAACCCACCAGAGAACCAGCAGCATCTACCTTACATTTCAGCTGTTGGTCCCAGCGGGGCAGTGTTGCCTCACTGCTGAGAGAGAGCCCAGTCTGCTCTCTGCTTGTCTGCAGGAGCAGAGCTCACTCTCCATGGGAACAGGTTCCTCTCCAGAAGCTGGTGAAGCTTTGTGTGTCCCACTGAAGCAGGCACCACGTTCCTGTTGTGCTGTTCTCCTGTCTTCAGTGGTGAACACACAAATCTTCCTGGAATGGAGCAAAAGATTTCTTTCTTTCTTCGAAACTGATTTCTGGAGAACACAGAGGAAAGCACCTGCTCTTTCTGGGCCCTGTTGTGGAGAGGTATCTATTGGCCTTTGACCCCTCTAAAACCATGTCCTTTAATATAAAGGATCATCTCTTTGCACTCTTAATGTGCAATAATTTGTCCATTTCCTTGGACATCAGACAGATGAGGGTGATGAGACCACCCTGCAGATGCTTCTGCCCTGGCCCCCTCCATATCCTAGCATACATGTTTCTGGCTACTGTGTGTGACATTCAGCAGTCACAAATGGAGCAGCTCTGGTTTGGTTCTTTTACCTTGGAGAGAAGCACACTGACTTGGGTGACAGAGTGGTCTGTAAGGCAACAATGTGATCAGGGCACAAACTCACAGCTAGGCAGGCAGGGCTCCTTCAGAACATGTGGATGAGGTGAAGGGAGTAGTTGGAGTTCACTGCAGTGTGCTCACCAAAAGATCTATTTGTTAGGCTCATATTCTTCTGCTTCCAAAACACCAGGTAAAGAGTTCAAAGATTCTTGTGCTTTGGGGATCAGCAAAGTCCAAGAACTTTATATTCTTAAGTAATGCCTCTAAACCCACCTTGGGAAGATATACCACTGGTGCTCCACCAACAGCAAACAGCAGGACCTGTACCAGGTGACAGGGCTCTTGTGCATGGTTTTAGCTTGCTTTTAGGTTTTTAACACTATTTCACTGTTCACATGGAGGAAAACTTGGCTGGTCTGAGGATGGAGACTTCTAGAGTAGAAACTGGGCAGTGTGTGTTGGGTCCTCATTGCACACACTGAACAGCAGAGTGATGAAAGAATCAGTTACATGGGATGTAGTTTAATGAAAAGTCAGTTGTTATATTGAGGAGGAAACCAGCACCTCTTGAGGGGTAGAGAACATCCTAAAGTACTCCTCTGGTGAAAGCAAATCCAAATCAGGTACTTCGCTGATCCCAGTACAGTCTTGGATGAGGGTCCAACAGTGCTAGAGGTTGGCTCCACCTGGCCTTATGTTAATCATCTCTAAGTCAGGTTATTTAAGCCTAGGCAACCTTCTCAGGCTTTGGCCACAGACAGTGAAGAGTCCTTGCAGAAGGCAATTCCTGTCACCTTGAAAGTGGTGTCTGAGGGGGTTGGAATGAGTCACTCCTCTGTGGGTGCTGCTTTCCTTCCATTAACAGACTTGGACAGACTACTCCATCCAAGTCTGCCAAGCCTGGCTGAAATGAGGACACATCAGTCCTTAGCCAGGGCTGTTCAGGAAGCTGGATGCAGGGTGGTAATCTGAATTTGGCCCCCTCTGGGTGCCAGGCTGAAGCTCAAATGATTTCTCTGTCCTTCCTGTTCTGATCTAATAGGCAGGTAACTACAGAGCCCAGAGGAAGTTTTCCTGTACAGATAAAGGCTTTCTGCTTTTGGCAGCTCTTCCCCTGGCATCCTTCTCCCGCAGTAAATCACAGAGTGGCTGAGGTCAGAAGGACCTCTGGAGATCATCTTGTCCAGCCTCTGTGCTCATGAGCATCTGTGTCATTCTCAGCCCTGATACAAAAGCTCTTCTGTCTTTTGTAAAATCTAGAGATGCTGCCAAAAGTAACTTGAAAAAATGACTTTTGGGGGAAAAAAACCCAGAAGTGACAGCTGAGCACAGCTGTGCCAGCAGAGACAAGATGTCCTGCTGCATCACAGCATGCATGGAAGGGACAAGTGGCCAGAGACCACCCACACCAAGGGACAACACAGTCAGTCCTCTGCCTTCCCAGCTAGGACCGAGGCCTCTTGCCTTGCAGGGCTGTGCTGAAGAGCTTTTCTTGTTGCTTCCCAGGTCCTGGAGGAGGTGAATCAGGACCTGGAGAGATTTGGGAAGCGTCTGCTCAGCGAGGTGAAGGCTCTGGGCTGGGAATGTGAGCTGAACCCCCCTGTGTTTCAGCAGTATGATGCCTGGGGGCAGCGGGTGGATCACATCCTCACCTGCCCAGCCTGGAGGAGGATCAAAGAGATTGTGGCAGAAGAAGGGCTGATTGCTGAGGCCTATGAGAGGAGATACTCCAACTGGAGGTAGCCGGGGGAGAATGGGAGTGACTTAATGCCTTGCTGGTTGTTCTCAGCAAGGGTATATTGAGCATCTTGTAGGACTGAACTTCTCATTGACTAATGGTTGACAGATGATGCATGGACAAAAGCTGAACAGCAGTGTCTGTCCCCTGCAATGTTCCACCCCAGCAGTGATAAGCCATAACAAATGGCCTACAGTGGATCATAATATTCTTTGATGTCACCTTCCTGATTCTGGGGCCTGGCAGCTCCCTGCACTGCTCCAGCTTTATATGTGTTAATTGTAGCACAGCTATAAGATTTTACTTGCAGTTTCATTGTATTCCAGCCTCTGGAGACGAACTCACAGAGATGGACCTGGTTGGAGCAGGTCTAGAGGAGGCCACAAAAATGATGGGAGCACTGGAAGCTCTCTGCTGTGAGGCCAGGCTGAGAGAGTTGGGGTTGTTCAGCCTGGAGAGGAGAAGGCTCCAGAGAGACCTTACTGCAGCCTTTCAGTACTTAAAGGGGCCTAGAAGAAAGATGGGGAGACTTTTGAGCAAGGCCTGTTGGGACAGGACAAGGGGCTCTGAGCAACCTGCTCTAGTTGGAGACATCCCTGCTGTGTGCAGGGGGGTTGGACTAGGTGACCTTTAAAGGTCCCTTCCCAGCCCTTCTATGATTCTATGGACATTGCTGATTTTGAAGAGCTGCACTTCATGTGCAGCAGCTGGCAGGCAGTGCCTTGCACCCAGCCCTGCACTGCCACTGCCTCGGGGACCTGGCTGATACACTTTTGTCCCCTCAGCAGTCTGATCCTCACCTGGTTTGGCTGTATTTTGTCCCTCTCTGTCTAGTGGAGATGTTTTTTCTTCCTGCTGCTGAACTGCTGCATAACCTGTCTGCTCTCACTCTCTCTCCTAGCCGACTGCATCAGGCTGTCAAACTCTACTTATCTGCAAGCTTCTCTGGAGGTTTTAGCTGTCCACTGGCCATGACTGATGGGGCAGCCAAAGTCATTGAGGTATGAGCTCAGCTGCTCTCTGAGGGCACAGCCCACGTCCTGGCAGCACTGGTTAGAGACTGGAGTACTGGCCAAGGATGGAGGAGAGCTGACCTGCTGTCTGGCTCTGGGCATGGCCCTTGCTTGCTCTGTGACACAGCTCCATCTCCCATTGCTTTTCTCCTTCAGTTACAGTCTTTGTGCCTAGACTGGCTTTGATGTTTACTTACAACACCAGGTACAATCAAGCCTTTGCTGCCCAGGAAACCTGCAGTGCTGCAGGGAGTTGGGAAGGTGTCCTGTGTGTTTTTACTGCAAGATAGTTTGTCTTCCTGTTCCTTGTGTGGAGTGACAGTCAAACATACTGGGCCAGATCCATCCCTGATGCAAATGAACCAAGCTAGCAACACTTGCCCACTCTGAAGATTAGGCTCTGCCTCTTAGCAACTCCCTCTGCACTGTGTCAGTGGCTGTGTAGGACACAGGGAAGAGCTAGCCCTGGACATGTTCATTCAATAAAAAACAAACAATCATAAAGCAGTAACCTCTCTCCTGCAGCCCTTTGGGTGCTGCAGTGTATGCCCATACCCTGGCGCAGTTGGTGCTTTGAGAGCTCTCTGTCTAGAAATCCAAGGAGGGTTAGGGCTGCTCAGCACTCTTCTGCCACACAGGCTGCACCTTCTGTCTGCAGAGTGCTCCAGCAGCCAGGTAGGAGCCAGGCAGTTCCAGAGGCTCTCAGATGCACTCTTGGACACTGCAGTGTAGGACAGTCAATCTCTGCTTGCAGACAGCCTGTTCTGAGCCTAGGGCACACCGGTGTTAGTTAAGGCAACTCTCTGATTTCATCTACTGTCTTATGCTCTCAGTTTCTTTTTTCCCTCACACCAGTCACTAGGTATTGGTGGATCTCTGAGAAATGCTTTTGAGCATCTGACATCCCGTGAGCCCAAGCAGTTCTGGACCTCTGGCCAGTGGATGACAGAGCGCAGGGGAGGCTCTGATGTTGGTAAGTGCTCTGAGGTGGGAAGCAGTTGCAGCAGCAGCTCAGTGTGGCAGTGAGAGCTGAGACAAGGAAGGGTGTGGGGAGCTTGTAAAGCCAGGTAGCTGCTTTGGGAATCATGGAATAGTTTGGATTGGAAAGGACCTTTCAAGGTCATCCAGTCCAACCCCCTGCAGCCAGCAGGGACATCTGCAACTAGATCCCAAACAACCTGAGCTGGAATGGTTCCAGGGATGGGACATCTCCCACCTCTCTGGGCAACCTGGGCCAGGCTCTCACCACCCTCAGTGCAGAACATTTCTTCCTTCTCTCTAACCTAAATCTCTGTCTTTTAGTTTCAAGCCATCACCCCTTGTCCTGTCACTACAGGCCCTGTTATAAAGTCTTTCCCCATCTTTCTCACAGACCGCTTTTAAGTATAGAAAGGCTGCAAGAGGGTCTCCCAGCAGAAGTCATCCAACTCCTCTGCATAGCTCTGCTTTTTAACCAATAAAAGGCCTAACTCCTGTCCACTGCTGCACATAATGCACACAGGCAGGCACAGAGCTACATTCTTTGCACAGATAACACATCGATGTCTAGCTCCATAGCCCACATCTTGAGCAAGACAATCAGTCCCAGCCCAGCTGGGACTAGGAGAGTATTCTTGACCTTCAACTTCTGTGCCTTGGCTAATGTCAGTAATAGCATGAGGGGCCAGGAAACCTCAGAACTCAGAGTTCTGAGTTGCTGCAGAGAAAGATCTGGTAAGATAGAAATATAAAAAGATAGGAAAGAGCCTCAGCTTGCACCAGGGGAGGTTTAGGTTGCACATTAGGAACAATTTCTTCTAGGAAAGGGTTGTCAAGCATTGGAACAGGCTGCCCAGGGAAGTCACCATCCCTGGAGGTATTTATAGATGTGGTGCTGAGGGACATGGTTTAGTGGTGACCTGGCAGTGCTGGTTAATTGTTGAACTTGATGATCTTAAAGGTCTCTTCCAACCAAAACAATTCCATGAATCTATATGTGGAAGGAAAGTCACCTGCATCTGATGAAGCTGCAGTTGGCTTCCTGGTGGAAGGAATGAAAAGGTCAGCTCTGGAGTGAAATATGTGCACCACTGCAGGACTCCCATTCCAGCAGTACCCTTTGTTCTTGGCTGTGGTAGATCCTAGAGAAATGGAGCCATTGGATTCCTCACTGTGGTGCATTCTGCTTACAAAGCACTGCCTCTACCAGCTGTTAGTCTGGAGCAACTGCTGGAGAGGCTCCCTGTTTAATGGAGCATGTTTCCTCTCTAGTACTTAACTCTGGCTGCATTTCTTATCCAGGGTCAATGAAAGAGCTTAGCAGCTAATCCATACTCTATCATGAAAACAGGAGGTGACTTAAAAAGAGCTGCTGCTTAACCCAAACATTAGCATTGATTGATACAGACCTTCTTATAAAGCCAAGATGATCTTCTCCTTTCTTGCAGCCAATGGCACAGAGGCAGTGGCCAGGAAGCAGCCAGATGGTACCTATTGTCTCTATGGTTTTAAGTGGTTTACCTCAGCTGCTGATTCTGATGTGGCATTAACCCTAGCCAGGGTAGTGGATGCTGAAGGACAAGTAAAGCAGGTCTGTTTGATGGTGGAACCAGGGGAAGGAGCAGGGGCATTCTTTTCTTCCATGTTTCATTGTCATGAAATCCTCTTTCCTGTGCCTTTCCATGGCCCCAGGGTTCCAGTGGCCTGTCCCTGTTCTTCCTGAAGGTCCGAGATGAGGAGGGGAAGCTGAACAACATCCGTGTGCAAAGGCTGAAAGACAAGTTGGGCACCAGGCAGATGGCAACAGCAGAGCTGTGGCTAGATGGAGCTAAAGCAGAGCTGGTACGTGGGGTTTCACCTTCCTCTTGGGACTGGGGAAACAGCTCAGGGGGGTTGGGCAGTGATACCAACTGAAAAAGTCCCTCTTTTCCACTCTGTGGCTGCCTGTTCTTTGCAGAACACTTCAGCAGCAGAGCCGTGTGTGGGACAGAGCTGAGAAGAGCTCAGGAAAAGGTGGGAGGGAATTAAAGAAAAAAAAGGCATTTTAGGCTGGTCGTTTCCCTAACCCAGTTGCATTGGCAAGGAACTAGCAACAGGACAAGAGGAAATGGCCTCAAGTTGCACCAGGGGAGGTTTAGTTTGGACATGAGGAACAATTTCTTCCCCAAAAGGGTTGTCAAGGCCTGGCCCAGGCTGCCCAGGGCAGTGCTGGAGTCACCATCCCTGGAGGAGTTGAAAAGATATGTGGATGTGGTGCTGGGGTGCATGGCTTAGTGGATAATGGTTGGGCTTGATGATCTTAAAGGATGGAACCAAAAATGGGATTAAAATCAGGTTGTCTTCCAAGTGTATAGAACCAAAAAGTCATTGAGGTTGGAAAAGAACTCTAAGAGCACCAAGTCCAACCATCAACCCAGCACCACCATAGCATGTCACCTTCAGCATCCTTCCCTAGGGAATTTTTTTGTGTTACTGGTTGCCACAGACTTTGAAGTCAAGGTAGTGGAAGAGAAAATTAGCTCAAGAGGTGAATTTTAAAAGGAGACATTTTTTTTTGTCTCAGATGTGGTTTGAGAAAAGCAGAGCCAGAGGGGATCTGCTCNTAACATGAGGAGGAACTTCTTTCCAGTGAGGGTGCCAGAGCACTGGCCCAGGCTGCCCAGGAGCCTGTGGAGTCTCCTTGTCTGGAGACATTGCAGAGCTGCCTGGGCACATTGCTGTGTGAGCTGGTCTAGGTGCTCCTGCTCTGGCAGGGGGGGGTTGCACTAGATGATCTTTCTAGGGCCCTTCCAACCCCTAACATACTGTGACTGTGACTGTGACAAGTCTCTTCCAACCAACATGATTCAGTGATTCCACTGATGACCCAGCTGAGAGAGTTCTGTGCAGCATGCAGGTAGGAATGAGCAGCAGGGACCAGAACTGATCCAAAGTCACCTCTCAGGTGACTGATGCCACAGACTTGGCTAGAAGGAGTCAGCCATACTTTAAAGCAAGCAGATCTTCATGGTGCCTGAGGACAGACAGAGGCAGAGTCTGTCTGTTGATGCATAGCTATCTGTGCACTTCCAAGGCAGTGTGAGAGGCTTCCCTCAGCCTTTGTGTTCCTTGCTGCTTTCAGATCTCTGCAGAGGGTCGTGGCGTGGCCTCCATCTCCAGCATGCTGAACATAACTCGGATCCACAATGTCATTGGTGCAGTAGCTTTCATGAGAAGGTGAAGGCAGCTTACTTCCCCCAGAGCTGAAGAAACAGCTTAGCAGCACAAGGAGCCTTTGCAATGCTGAGCATTGCAGCCAGCTGACATGTAATGCCTTTGCAGGCACTGCTGTCTGGAAGGCAGCTGGAGAAATGGGTGGGTAACCTAGGCTGGTGTGCTCCAGCTGAGCAGGGCTCTGCAGTGCGGGGGGCTGGAAGGGAAAGCTCTGAAGAGAAGGCTGCTGGTCTAAGAGCTTTCTCTGACTGCCTTCTCTCTAGGATGGTCAGTCTGAGCAGGGAGTATGCCTGCAGGAGGGTTGCCTTTGGGAAGCTCCTCCAGGACCATCCCCTCCACATGCAGACACTAGCCCGGATGGAGGTAAGGCTTCTGGGAGCTGAGCTGAATCTGCTGGTCAGGAAAGAGAGCAGAGATCCTCAGCTGCTAATGAGCACAGACAGCCTGGCTCTGTGTGCAGCAGCCAGCCTCTTCCTGCTACAAGGAGATGTGTGCAGCAGGGAAATGGCTATGTTCTCGTGGGGCTGGATCTGGTGATAGACCTACCTTCTCTGCTGGACTTTAGGTTATCCTAAACAACAGTTACTGAGGAGGCAGAAGTGCTATGGTTCATGCATGCACCTACTGTGATATGCCATGGCCTCTGAAGTTGGTCATTAGCATCAGAGTCCAAGCATGACACCAGTCTCCTAAACTGCAGTTAACAGACTCTTCTCCAGGACTGGTCCAGTCTCTTCCAGCTTCCCTGGCAGCTCCTGCCTCAGGAGCTGGGCTGCTCCCAGCAGGCCTGAAGGATTTGCTGGTAGTCACCATGTACTTTAGCTTCTCAGAAGTTTGTTTCCACTGCACAGTACTCATCACCACAAGACACCAACCTTGGGCACACAGCCTCTAGATGTCAATATCATCTAAGGCAGCAGCAAGCAGTGGAGGAGAGAGCAGCACAGATTGGCACTCTGGCTCTGGGAGGAATTTCATGTGTGGGCCTTGGCTCAGTGTTTCACAGCTTTGCCCCATCTCTGAGCTGCAACAGCTCACTAAATCCATAGGACACAGGTAGCTTCCCAACCCTACTAGAACTTCAGAAAGAAGTCCTCCTCCTCTCACCCATCCAGGCACTGCTACCTTTCTGAAGTGGTGTGACACTTGGGCTGCTGCAAGTTCATGCACATGTTTAAAACACTACTTACAAATCCCCTTGCAAGGGAAGGGAGAGGGAAAGTAGTCAACCTCTGTCAAACACAACTCAAAGCTCCAGCATCTCTTAGCCTGTGGCCAGAACTCCCCCTCTGAAGGAAAGGCCAGATCCATATCATTCTGCACAGAGGGACAGGGCTCCATATTCTGAGGCTTCCAAAGCACAGCTTGCCAGGGAAGGAAGCTGCTCAGCAACAAATCTTGCAGATCTGGGTGCTCAGAAGTTGACCAGCAGATGTGCGGTCTTATGTCCCTTTACCCTTGGAAAGGATGTGGATTTGTGACCCAGAAGCCTGGTAGGAGCTTCCATAAGGCTCTGAGGAGGCCTGATGAGGTGGCACTGCCCTTCTCCTCACACTAGGTTGTAGTGTCCAAGAATGGCAGATCCAGACTTATTTGTGCCTAGGCTGGGCAGTGGTCTTTGTCCCTGAAGCTCTGGCTGTGTGCAAGCAGCGATGGCTCTTTGCCCAGGTCCTAGTACTGCACATCCCTTTGAGATAGTCTCCTGGCACCTCAGCAGCCCAGGCTGGAGTTAGCCCAGCTCCAAGAGCCTTGCCAGGGCAGCTGCCCACTCCTCTGCTGCAGGTACAGACACGAGGAGCCTTGCTTCTGCTCATGGACATCACTCGGCTGCTGGGGCTGGCAGAAACCAACATGGCAAGTGAGCAAGAGCAGCATCTCTTGAGACTGCTGATCCCAGCTGCCAAGCTGTACACTGGCAAACAGGTATGGAGCAACCAGGTGGGGCTGTGTGGCACAGGAGCAAGCACAGAACTTGAGAGTGATTAGCACAGGCAGCAATAGCAGGGACACCAGCAGGGACCTCTGCAGCAGTTACTGCTCTGCTCAGGCTGCACTCTGGGGGTAGCAGACTTGTCTCTTTTCTCTCCAGGCCTCAAACAGGTCTCTGTTTGATCAGAACAGATCTGATCTGTCCATAAAGTACTCCACATGCCACAGAGGAATGCTGCTGAGGCTGCCCCAGGACTGAGGTGGGGCCCTGAGCCACAAGGAATGTCTTTCCCCTAGTTATGAATAAATAGAAGATGTGAGTAGCTTAGCATTAGCCTTAACTGCAGGACTCTCTCCCTCTTTAGTTATCCTCAGCTTAAACACAGGGAAGCACATAGAAGGTAAAGATGCTCCTGCACTAGAGACATGTAGCAGGTAAACCCCAGGCTTATCCTTACCTAGAGAGGACTCTGTTGAGACAGACTCACCCTTCATCTTCTCCCAAGGCCTGACTGCTCTTGCAGGTCCTCTCTCAGGATTTCTCAGTCTTCATTCCCTGGGCTGCTTCTCCTGCATGTCATGAGCATCCTGCCTCAGCAAACCCGTGGGATCCAGTCAGTCCCATGCCAGCAGGATGTGATGTTGGAGGTCTCTAGCCCTTGTGCCATGTGGGTCATGTCAGCTCTCTGCATTCTGCAGGCTTCTGCTGTTGTGGTTGAGGCCATGGAGAGTTTTGGAGGACAGGGGTACATGGAGGACACAGGCTTGCCAGTTGTGGTCCGTGATACTCTGGTAAGCAGATACAGCTGGAGAAGCAGAAGCAGCTCCTGTGTGGCACCTAGGCCCCTGCATGGTTCTCCATGGTTGTCTGCTAAAGACATGCCCAAGGGAAACCACTCTCCATTCCAGACTCACTCCAGGAGAGGCAGCTCTTTCCTAGTTGCCTTCCTGTCAAGCCCAGACATCCCAGAATCATGAAGGTTGGAAGAGATCTCTAAGCTCATCAAGTCCAACCACACCTATCACCCCCATGCCACTAACCCATGGCACCAGAGAGGGGACATGATCAGTCCCTGGTGCTGGAGTGGTTCCTAGCTCAACTATGGAGCTGGTCTGCTGGCTCTCATCACCACTGCTCCTTTCCACTTGGGCTGAGGCAAGACATCTCTGGAGATTCCCTTGATATCCATGCTCTGCCCCATGTCTTCATTTCATCAAGTTGCCCTTTCTTCGTTGCAGTTGCCCCCAAAGGCTCCTTCATGCCCTTTGATAGTCTCTTCTGCCCCACAGGTGCTGTCCATATGGGAGGGAACCACAAACATCCTGTCACTTGATGTCCTGAGATCCCTCACCAAGAGCCAAGGACAGGTGATGGCTCTGTTCTTCTCCAGAGTGCAGGTAAGCCCTCATGCAAAGCACCAGTCAGGCTGATTTGCCCACCCTGGCAGAGGCTGAGCTGGTTCATGCTGCTAACTGAGACTGGCAGAGAGCAAACTGAAAGCTCTAGACAGGTATTCAGAAGGTGTCTCACAATTCTGCTCTTTAAATAGCACTGACAAAAGCAGAATGTAGGTAGCACTCATTTTGGGATCCTCGTGTGCTGCAAAAAATGCAAGTTGCTTTCATCTGACCTGTGAAGGGTTCTGCATTGTCAGTTCCTCCTGACAGGTACCAATATCAGTGTCTTTTTAATGTGAGTCACCTTCCTGAATCCAAAATAATTGTGTGGGTTCCTTTCTTAACTGGAAAAACACCACAAGGCTGCTGAATATTAAACCTTCACTACAGCTACCTACTGCATTATGACTTTCTATTTTTGTTCCCACTGAAAAGATGGAAAAAGCCAAAGGAATTCCATTGCTGCCTCTGTAGATTTGCCATTCTCTGGCTTTACCTTCAGGCTGCTCTTTCAGAGGTGCTCAGATGACAGCACAGATCAAAGCAGCTCAGAGATTCATGAAGGTAAATGAGCATCAGCTGCCTTGACAGGTCCTGTAAAGGGAGGCAGGAACCAGCCTGAGAGGCATCATCAGTGGCTTGGGGAGTGTTCTCTCAGAAGTGACATTATTCAACCAAATAGAGCAATCCAGAGTAGATTAACCCAGGCACAGGGAGGGAATCTTGGGCATCTGGAGTGCTGGGTTTGACTATGCATAGCCTTCCCTTTCTCATCCAGATCCCTTGAGGAGGGAGAGCTCTGGGTCTCTGCAGCACTGGCAGCTGGGGAGGTCTTTCAAAAACACACAAGCAAGAGCCTGAGTGGCTGCAGCTGCAAACTTGTGTTCCCCTTCTGCTCTGCTCTGGGCAGAGCTCAGCTGCAGTGCTGGGGCAGCTCTGGAGTGCTCAGCACAGCACACACATGGAGCTGGGGGAGTGGGGACACAGGAGGACACAGAGATGAGCTGAGGGCTGGAAGCTCTCTGCTGGGAGGACAGAGTGAGAGAGCTGGGCTTGTTCAGGCTGTAGAAAAGAAGGCTCCAGGGAGACCTCACTGCAGCCTTTTAGTATATTAAAGGGGCCTAGAAGAAAGATGAGGGGAGACTTTTTGTCAGGGCCTGTTGGGACAGGACAAGGAGTGATGGTTTAAACTAAAAGAGAGAGATTTAGACTGGATACAAAGAGGAAATGTTTCACACGGGGTGGTGAGAGCCTGGGCCAGGTTGCCCAGAGAGGTGGGAGATGTCCCATCCCTGGAACCACTCCAGCTCAGGTTGTTTGGGATCTAGTTGCAGATGTCCCTGCTGACTGCAGGGGAGTTGAACTGGGTAACCTTTAAGGTCCCTTCCAACCCAAACCATTCCATGATTTCAAACCCAGCTGTAGTCTGTGTGGAGCACCTCTGTGACCTCCAGAGCTGAGTGCCTTCTTGCCATCCTCTCAGACAACTTGGTAAAGGATAAAATACCTCCAACAGTGTGACTACCTAACCAGAAGGCCACATCTGCTGATAAGCAGGACTGAGCACACCTGATCATAAAAAGCCTGGGTGCAAGTATGCCTAGAGAGCAGCTCAGGCTGACTCCAAAGGTCATGGAGTGGAGAAGGAAAGGAGCTGGTGGTAGGCTCTACAAATAACTTGGAAAGATGCAGGCTTATACTGAGGTTAATTACCTGAACACCACACAGAGGTGCTATCCTGCAGTCCTTGGAGCACCTCACTGGGGTTGCTGAGAGGGCTCCTCTAGCTTCTTCACAACAAGATAAGCAGAGAAGCAGCCTCACCTCTGTGTCTGGGAAAATCATGGAGCAGATTCTCCTAGAAGTTCTGCTAAGGCACATGGAGGAGAGGGAGGTGATCAGAGACAGTCAGCATGGCTTCACTAAGGGTAGATCCTGTCTGACAAACCTAGTGGCTTTCTATGATACTGTGACTACCTCAGTGGACAAGGGACAAGCTGTGGATGTGATCTATCTGGACTTGTGCAAGGCCTTGGACACAGTCCCCACAACATTCTACTGGCCAAGTTAGAGAGCTATGGATTGCATGGGTGGACTGTTCAGTGGATAAGGAACTGGCTGGCTGGTCACATCCAGAGGGTAGTGGTCAATGGCTCCAAGTGCAGCTGGAGATCAGTGCCAAGTGGTGTCCCTCAGGGCTCTGGACTGGGGCCTGCACTGTTTAATATTTGTATAAACACTATGGGCAGCAGCATTGAGTGCACCAGCAGCAAGTGTGCAGATGACACCAAGCTATGGGGTGCTGGGGATAAGTTGGAGGGGCANTTGCAAAGGCCTGCAGTGAAAGGACAAGGGGCAATGGTTTTAAATTGGAGAGGAGTAGATTGAAACTGGACATTAGAAAGAAGTTGCTCCCCACGAGGGTGGTGGAACACTGGCCCAGGTTGCCCAGGGAGGTGGTTGAGTTCCCATCCCTGGAGGCATTGCAGGTGAGGCTTGCCAGGGCTCTGGGCAAGCTGCTCTAGTTGGGGATGTCCCTGGCCACTGCAGGGGGGTTGGACTAGATGAGCTCCAGAGGTGCCTTCCAACCCAAACCATTCTAGGATTCTAGGATTCTAAAGAAGGCAGCAAGGTGCTTCAGAGCAGGTCCTGCCCAGCACTAACACCTCCTGTGGAGTTTTATTCATTAATGAGTTTGTGGTTGCTCTTGGGCTCCCACAAATCACCTTGGCTGTGAGCCTGGAGGGTGATTTAGTGGGTCTTGACCCTGAAGCTCTCCAGATTCCAGTAAGTGCTGTTGGGCTTGCCAGTTGTGTCATGCAGAGGCTGCT
The DNA here is from genome assembly GCA_013396975.1 of Bucco capensis. Lineage (NCBI taxonomy): Eukaryota > Metazoa > Chordata > Aves > Piciformes > Bucconidae > Bucco > Bucco capensis. Next base: position 119,890 of record VWZO01025363.1, read on the forward strand.
GCCATGGCAAGCAGCTGGAAGGGGCTGAGCTGAGGGAGCAGTGCTGCTGCTTCTGAGTCTGGAGGTAACCGCTCACACTCAGCACATGGAAGCTGGGCATGGCAGCAAAGCTTCTCCCCTGTGCCTTCAGCAGCCAGGCAGGCACTGGAAAGGCAGGCTGGAGGTGATCCTGCAGAGTGCTGAGCTTCTACACCAGAATCAAGGCCTCCCTCCCAGCTGATTAACAAGCCCTTTTGGAGCTCCAGGTGTCCAGGCTCTTCCAGTCTCTGAGAGGCTGGCTCATTTTGAATCATTCTTCCCATTCCCATCTAATGATGAAATCATTTAGCCCTTCATAAAGGAGTTTTTACAGCTTCAATCCATTTCTTTTTTATTGATGCACATAAACCTAGTGCAATGTATTTTATGTTTGTCCATCAAGGTTCTCAGGTTGCAGGATTGGTGCCCAGTGCCAGGCTGCTTTGGAGAAAGCACCATTAGCACTTAGTGCAGCCCAGTCCTTGGCTCTCTGAAGGTCACAGCTCAGTGTAACTTCCCTCCTGACCCCACTGCCAATGATTTCTGCTTCTTTCTTTATCCTTTGCCTCTCCTGATGGTGGGATAACCAACACTAGTGGGGCTCGGATCCAGGAGCTGTAATCATCCTCAGGGAAAGGGAAATAGAGAGAATTTCCTCATCCTTGCACAATGGGATGAGGAGAAGTTGAATGTTTAGGGTCCTTGCTGCACAGGCAAGTTTATTCCAGCCTGTCCAGAGGGAATTAGCCTGCAAAGTGTGAGGAGAGCAAGGGGCAGAGGCAATCCTGGACTGCAGCTGGGTTGTGTGGGGAGCTTCAGGTGGATGCTGCTCAGGCTCAGCCATTTCATCTGGTGCTAAACATTTATTAGCTGGAATTTGGAGCCAGAGCATTGGATGTACTTCAGAATTCAATTACCACCTGAGAAGTGACTCTAAAACAGCACTGGGGAGTTATTTGAGGTTAACTGTGGTGCCCTCCTAGCCCAGTTGTGTTTCTGGTGCCAGTCCTGCAGGCATCTTGCAGAGCTCCCAGTCAAACTCCCTTACACATCAGGAATGACTGCATAGGGCTGAAGCTTTGGCTGTAAATGGGACATTTGAGCTAAAATACAGTGCTTTCAGGTCCTTTCCAGACCATAACCACAATTTTAACAGTGCAGGAAGTAAGTCTGGGTTATTAAAGCAAGACTACATGAGTGCTTGAAGCACTGATACAAGGCTTGTGCTCCTAGCCCTCTTTAGGGTGGTCTCCCTGCTCTGTGTTTTTAAATCCTCCTGATTAATCTTGGAAGTAAAAACCATTCTGACAGCCTTGCTTGGTAGCTAGGAGTGCATACAGATGAGCAGCATCTTAAAACCTCTCCGTGGAGAGCAGAGGAATCAGAAAGCTCAGAGCTCTAAAGCTCTTCTGCTCTCTGATGATGGCAGCCAGAAAAGACCTGTGTGGCTTGCCCAGCAATGCCTCCCTTCCCTTCCAGCTGCAGGGGCTGGGCCAGGCCAGTGTGCAGGGCAGAAACCAGCAGCTGCTGCCTCCAGCAGTGTCCCTGGAGCTGCTCTCCAGTGCAGGGGAGGGGTTGCAACACCCAGCTGGATCCTTCAGGAGAGTCAGTGCTTTTGGTTAGGAAAAGAGGAATCTTGGGGGAAAAAAAGTGTAAATTCTTGGAGAGCAGAGAGAATGCAACAGCTTTTCTTGCTGCCGAGGTTCCAGTGATGCTTTTGTGTTCCTGGTCCACACTGGCCAGGCCCTTCCAGCAGGAATTGCAGCAGGGAAGCTGCTCACAGCCCAGCACTGGCAGGAGGGTGCTGGCAGAGGCTCCTGGGGCATCTCTCTGCTTGGCCCGAGTGCTGCTGGCTCCCACAAGCTGCTGGCAAGATGTTTGTGCCTTTGAGCTCTCAGCTACTTTTAAACTCTCTCATTAGGATTCTGTGGGCTCAGGAGGTTCTTCAGGCTTTATCTTGGCACTAGAGCTAAACTGCTTTACACAATGCTGGTTTTGTGTTTGCAGAGCATATGCTGTGAGTGTTTGTGCAGCACTTTGCCTGGAGCACAGAGCAGCAGCCCCCCAGGGCTGCCCTGCTCCCCAGTTTACAGCCAGAGAACCCAAGGGGGTGGCTGGGCAGAAGGGGTCAGGCACAGAAAGCAGACCTGGGGTCAGCCTGCACAGTCCAGGTCCTGCTGGGCAGCCAAGCTGCATTTTCAGGTGCTGGTGAGGGGAACAGTCTGATTGCTGCAAGCCTCAGAACATAACCAATTCCTTCTGTGCTGCAGATACTTTGAGGCTTTCCCTCTGTAAATCAAGTGCAAATGAGACTAATTAAGGAGCAGCACCTCCCAGCACCTGCTATGCTACTGAAACACCCAGCAGTTCCTCTCTGGGACTCTGCCCAAGGCAATCTGAGAGCTCTGCTGTGGGGAGACAGGGGAGAAGGTGCTGAAGATGTTCCCACAGCACATGAGGGCCCTGCGCTGAGCCCAGCAAAGGAAGCAGGGCCAGTCCTGAGCATGGGCAGGAAGGCTGGTGGCAGAGCCCAGCTGGGAGTGCTGTGGTGGGAACAGGGGCTGGAGGTGGGTGATGAGCTGCTGCTTCTGCTGCTTCTGCTTCAGGGCTCACTGCTGAGACCTGCTCCCTGGGATGTCTTTATCAGAGACCTGGACAAGGAGACTGAGGCACCCTTAGGACATAGGTAGATGACACCAAGTTAGGTGGGAGTGTTGATCTGCTGGAGGGTAGGGAGGCTCTACAGAGGGATGTGGCCAGGCTGGATCCATGGGCTGAGGTTCAACAGGGCCAAGTGCTAGGTCCTGCCCTTAGTCACAACAACCCCAGGAATGCTCCAGGCTTGGGGCAGAGTGACTGGAAAGCTGTCTGGTGGAAAAGGACCTGGAGAGGTTGGCCAACAGCAGCTGCAGGTGAGGCAGCAGAGTGCCAAGAAGGCCAAGAGCATCCTGGCTTGGCTCAGCACTAGTGTGGCAGCAGCACTAGGGCAGGGATTGGCCTCCTGCACTGGGCACTGGGGAGGCCACAGCTCCAATCCTGGGGTCAGTTTTGGGCTCCTCACTCCAAGAAGGGCATTGAGGTGTTGGAGTGTGTCCAGAGAAGGGCAAGGAAGCTGCTGAAGGGTCTAGAGCACAAGTCTTGCACACAACTAGAACCTAGAACTAGAGAGAGCTGGGGATGTGATCTGCACAGGAGCAGCCCCGTGCTGGCTCTGGCTGACAGGAACTCTCCATCCTCAAGGCAGGACTGTGAGTTTCCTTTTGGCAGCATCCCCATTCCTGCCACAGCACTGCCCCTTACAGCCACCTCCACCTCAGCTTGGTGTTGGTTGCAGCAGCTCCTTTGGTTCCTTCAGAAGGTGAGCAGACTGCCATTGTCGCTCTGGTGTTTGCATTGCAGCAGAAGCTGGAGCTGGCCTCAGGCACCGCGGAGCTAGAGCCTGCTGTGAAGCGAATGCGAGATGCCACCAGCAGCCTGGCACACTTCACACACACTGCTGCTGCAAGGGGGGCACTGACCATGGAGCTAGCAGCAAGAGACTTCTCCTACAGCCTAGCAAGGATCTATGCAGGTAGTGGGAAAGATATACCAGGAAATGGTCCTGGAGTGGCCTGGTCTTACATCTTCTGGGCCAGGTGTGGAGTTTTAAAGCAAGCTTGGTCCTCACCTCAGGCACAGTCTGAAAATCCCTTGTGGTCTCCTGTGGCCGCTGGTGCCATAACTGTGCCCACAGCAGAGGGAGCATTAAACTCATTGCCCACGGGAAAGTGTGGGGAGTGATACCCATGTTCCTAGAATCCTTGGATGGGTAGGATGAGCTCATTAGCCTTCTGGCAGTCATCCTAGGAGAGGGACAACTCTGATTCCAAACCCGGGCAGATGGAGCTCGTTTAGCCCTGGAAGGCCTTCCAGCTAAGAGGTTAAACCTCCGTCCTAAGGACTTGGCTGCCAGCGTCCAAGCTTGCTAGGCCCTGGCAGATGAACCTTAGGACTAAAGGGTGGGTCCAGCTCTGCACATGCTGTGTCTCACCTAAAAAAATCCATAGTGCAGGCTCGAGGGTCCTCACCCCCTTTCAAACTGAGGCAGCTCAGCCTGGCAAGGGCTGTTGAGAAAGAACCAGCTGCCTTTCCACTAGCCCTTCCTGTCTTGCCTGGAGCTCAGGAATACTGATGTCTCCTACTCTTCCACAGGAGCTCTTTTACTTGAACATGCAGCTCGGCCTAATGCTTCCTCTGCAGACATCTCTGCTGCTCAAAGGTAAGCCAAAACCTCCTCTAGCCCCCGCCAGCTCAGATGATTCCCTTTGCTCTGCCTCTCTGAGCACTCTGAAGCCCTGCCCTGGTGAGAGCCAAACTTATCATCACAGATAGAGACAAACACTGTTCTGGATTGGTTGGAGAATCTCTGTTCCAGCAGCAATAAGATGCATCCAAACTGGGCAGGGCAACAACTGAGGGCAGCACTGCCTGCAGAGCAGGGCTTGGACAAACTGCTTGCTTTCTCTGACCAGGTGGTGTGAGCAGGAGCTGTGTCCTGTGGCCACAGGGCTGGAGAGCAGCACCTATACAGCTGAGGCAGCACTTCTGGACAGGGAACTGGTGTACGAGGGCAGCCCTGCCTGCCCCAGCAGGCTCTGACCCACCAGAGGCTTCCTCAACCCTCCTGGGAAACAGAAGGTGGGTGGCAGTCCCTGAGACTGCAAATTCTCATTCCAAGAAGCACATTGAAGTGCTGGACCACATTGAAAGAAACTGGGGAAGGGTCTAGAGCACAAATCTTGTGAGGAGCAGCTGAGGGCACTGGGGTTGGTTAGTGTGGAGAAGAGGAGGCTCAGGGGAGACCTTCTTGCTCTCTCCAGCTCCCTGACAGGAGGTTGGGGCTCTGAGCTACCTGATATAGTTGCAGATGTCCCTGCTGACTGCAGGGGATTTGGACATGCAAAAGATGAGCTTTGGTCCTTTCTAACCCAAACCAGTCTGTGACTCGATGAATTTTGGTTAAGTCACTAAAATTCCATCAATGCTGTACAACATGGTGCCAAAATTAAAGACAAAAATTCATTTCCTTCTTTTTTTCTTAAGAAAGTTTTTAGTTCTCTCTGACCTGCAGAAGCCTTTTCATTCCCTCTGTGTGTGTGTGTGTGTTTGTGTTTGTGTGTGTGTCCTAATGATGCTGAAATTCACAGGCATCAATTCCAATGTAAGTGGTGGATTCAAACCCAGGAATCCTCCAGGAGAGCAACTACCTAAACACGGACTGGGTGCATCTCTTCACCCTCAGCTCATCAGTCTAGCTGCTTGCTAGTACCCTGATGATTAAAAGTGCTTAATTAAAGTCACTAGTAACAGAAGAAAACCACTAGGAGAACAAAGACAGTTGGATATTTAGCTGTGAAGTGCTGCAGGGGGTGAGATACTGAGTGGGTGGAAAGGAGCTGTGGATCCAGAAGGGCCCAAGGACCAGGAGCAGAGCTGTGCCAGGGGCACAGTCCCTCCAGGGCATGGTGAGGGAGGCTGTAGGCTCACTCCATCTCAGTGTGGGCATCTCAGGGATGCCCATGAGCAGAGCAGAGCTGCCCTAAGTCACACAAACACTGTTAGCACATCCCAGCCCCAAGGCTTCCTGCCACTGCAGTGCTCCTCTGTTTGTTATCACAGAACCACAGAACACCCTGAGCTGGAAGGACCCAGGAGGATCATTGAGTCCAACTCCTGTCTATGCACAGGACAACCTGCCAAAACCAAACCAAAATCACACCATGTGCATAGAGCACTGTCCAGATGCTTCTTGCATTCTGCCAGCCTTGGTGCCATGACTGCATCCCTGGGGAGCCTGTGCCCAGCACCCTCTGGGGAAGAACCTTCTCCTTCTAGCTAACCTAACCCTACCCTGGCACAGCTTCATAGCTTTATGCTATTCCCACAGGTCCTCTGCTCACCAGACAGTTCTGGGTGTGTTTAAGTGAGTAAGTGGCTTTGGGTTTGATATCTCCTGGTGTGCTGTGGTGCCAAAGGTCTTACAGGTGTCAGAGCACAGAAACCTGGTGTGTAAACATCAGGAGAAGGGAAAAGGGAGAGACCACACAGCTGTGACCTGGATGGTGGTCACTGCCACCCTGGGGCACACAGCTCAGGGAGCCTAAAGGAGAGCAATCCAGGGCTCTGCCCCAGCAAGGATGTGGCAACTAGGGCAGCGATTGTCCTCCTGGTCTGGGCACTGGGGAGGCCACACCACAGATCCTGGGCTCAGGTTTGGGACCCTCACTTCAAGGAGGACACTGAGGTGCTGGAGTGTGTCCAGACAATGGCAACAAGTGTGCTGAGGAGCAGCTGAGGGCACTGGGGTTGGTTAGTGTGGAGAAGAGGAGGCTCAGGGGAGACCTTAGCTCTCTCTACAACTCCCTGCAAGGAGGCTGGAGCCAGGTGGGGATTGGTCTGTCAAGGAAGAAGCAACAGGCCAAGAGGAAATGGCCTTAAGTTGTGCCAAGGGAGGTTTAAATGGGACATGAGGAACAATTTCTTCCCTGAAAGGGTTGCCAAGGCCTGGCCCAGGCTGCCCAGGGCAGTGGTGCAGTCACCATCCCTGGAGGGGTTAAAAAACATGTAGACATCAGGGTAAGGGGAAAGGGAGAGACCACTTGGCTCTGACCTGGATGGTGGTGGCAGTGACATCTGTCACCAGGTTGCATGTGGGAGGGACAGCAGGGTCTGGCAGCATGAGATGAACCATGGGGAGCCTCCACCCTCACTGATGCTCATCCCCAGGGCGTGGGCTCTGGCAGGCAGTGCTGCCTTCATGCTCACTGCCCACCTAGGCTATCAGGAGGCTGGGGCCAGGCTCTGTTCTGTGGTGCCCAGGGACAGCACTAGAGGCAATGGGCACAAACTAGCAGCCAGCAAGTTCCATCTGAACAGGAGGAGGAACTTCTTTCCTTGGAGGGTGGTGGAGCACTGTGCCAGGCTGCCCAGGGAGGTGCTGGAGTCTCCATGTCTGGAGAGATTGCAAAGGCAGCTGGACACATCCTGTGCAAGCTGCTCTAGGTTCTCCTGCTCTGGCAGGGGGGTTGGACTAGATGATCTCCAGAGGCCGCTGCCAACCCCTAACAGTCTGGGATTCTGTGGTTCCACAGCACTTCCTTCCTGCTTTGGGAACACTAGGATTACTTTTTCCTAGCTTACCAGCTCTAACTTACCTAAAAGGAGCTGCCCAAGGTGGGAGCCTGCAGTGCACTGACACAGACAAGACAAGGCACTGTCCAAGTGTCACTGTGTAGGAAAGTGACAAATTTATTAAGATCTAAAGATTCACTCTGAAGCTACAGCAGAAGAAATGCTGTTACAAACAGAGAAGCACTAGGGTCTAACACTTTGCACTGCTGCTGAACAGCTCTTGTTCTCCTAGGTTTGCATGTTTGAAACACTTAATGTTCTTGAAGTAATCAATCAAGACTTCAGAGGTCATTTTGATACCAAGTCCACCAAAAAAAAAAGAAAAGAAAATGTACAATCAAATGCATCAGCTGCTGCCACTGCAAGGTAAAGTCATCTCATAGCAGAACCATGGGACATAAGCTTAAAAAAAACCTGTATGTGTTAAATAGTAAGACAAAACTTAGCAGCATCATAGAAGTCTGAAGAATATGGTAACCTTCCATCCCAAAATGCAACAACCTGAGCTCCAATGCCTGTATTATGTGGGTAAAGGGAAGGGAATCTGCTATTCCCTGCCCAGGGAGAGCAGGAGAGAGAAACACCTGCATGGCTGTGGCTGGATGGAAAGGTTACACCTTTCTGCATCCTTGCTTCACTGCTGGTGGCTTCCCTCTAACAAAAATCAGAGTGGAATTGTTCACAAAGGCACTTCACACTGCCTGGGCCTGCTGCTGTGGGCTGTGTCCTTGGCCCTGTCCTGCTCTGCCAGCAGCTCTGCTCTCTGGGAAAGGATGGAGCTGCCCCAGCACCATCACTGCTCTGTCCTTGAGAGATAAACCCACCCAGAGCCAGCAGAGCCCCTGGCAGCTCAGGCTGCAGCAGCACAGCATGAGCAGAGCCTGCACCACTGCCAGAGCCGAAAGTGCTGCTCCTGCTTTCCAACCACAAAGGGAACTCCAGAGAACCCACAGGCCAGTGACTCCAAGCAGTGCCAAGGGCAGCTCTAAGGACTGAGACAATCCTGATCTGGCTCCTGCACCTGAGGACATCTCACTCAGCACAGCCTGAGCAGCTCCCTCAGCACACTTTGTCAAATCCTCAGGCAGGGACCAACACTGGGCACACTGTTCTCAGGCCTTGCACTCAGTAATTCCTATCACAGGGATGATTACAGACTAGCCATAAAACTCTGCACACCTCAGTCTGTTCAACAAGCTCTGACTCTGTTCTGCTTTCCTGCACTGCCATTTGCAGCCTCCCAGCAGCTCAACCCTGCTCCCAACACAGGGTCCCTCCCACCCCAACAGCCTTCCCTGGGCAGCATGGCAGCTCCTGACACCTTCCTCACCTCCACCACCAAAGAGCTTCCCACCAAAGGTTTCCCACCCTATGTGCTGCCAGCACCACACCTCAGCAGTAGCACTGAGCTGGGAGCACCTCACTGCTGCTGACACCTGAACCACCTCCAGGGCAAGGAGAGGCCAGGCTGGCTGCTGGCCCACCTGGGGACCAGAGAGGCCTCTGGGTCTCAAACATTGTCCTGTTCCTCAGCCACTAAGGTGATTTGTGACACTCCTGGTGACATGCACGCATCACCTCTGCCTACAGAGATGGGTTTAGGGCATGTGAGGCAGCACTAACACTCCTATAGCAATAGCAGCACTGCTGTCCCTTCAGGCTCTCGTGCTGCCTGACAGCTGTAGCAGGGCAGAGGGAAAGGAGGCTCATCAGGAAGAGCTGAGCACTGGGAATTGAGTTTCTACGCTGTGCCAGCTGCATGGTGACAGAGCTGCCAGGCCCCTGTTGATGCCCATGAGGGGAGCTCTGCACAGCTACTGCTTCATGCTATGTGCGAGTTAAAACTCCCTTGGCTCCCTCCCCCAGAGGCAGGGCAGAGCCACAGGACTCTGCTCAGCCTTGCCAAGGTGAACATGGGAGCTGGGGTACAGGTGCACACAGAGCACTGTGGTGGCTGGCACTGGGGGTGCTGTGTGCACCCAACCTCCACAGCTGCTGCACTAGAGGAAGGAGTGACTAAAAAAGCACTTGGCAGGAACTCAAGTCTGAAAGGAGCTACATCAAGTCAGAGTCTGGTGTAGCACTGAAAACCTGCTGCTCCTCTGCATGTTCTTCCTAGGGCAAACCATCCCATGGGCTCTGCCTCTTCCTCTGGCAGCTCGAAGTGCCATTCCCAGCTCTGCTCACAGCTCTGCCCACAAGCTGCAGTTTTATTTGACTGAATCATTACCATGAGATTATAAAGCCATTGTGCACAAACTCTTGTGATTGCAACAGGCCTGGCCCCAAATAACTCACAGTTGCTCAAGGAGCTCCTGAGAATTCAGGGCAAATCCCCTCCCTTCAGCTACCTAAGGGAAGAGCTAACTGTTGGGGCAGGAGCTGATGGGAGGGTATGCAAGGAGCTGAGAAGAGCACCCAGCCCAAGGAAAAGGACAACCATCAGACTCTTGTGCAGGACAAGCAGCAGTTGAGTTTTCCACCTTCTGGGTGAAAAGTGATCAGACCTGAGTGAGTTTGGTTTGTTTCCCAAGAGCCAGAGCTCTACCAGCCAGCACTGAGAGCAAGGCAGAAAGTGTGCAAAGGAGAAGCAAGCTCTGAACTCCCACCCTGCTGCTGCTGCAGGGGCAGGCCAAGCTCCCCTTCCAAAGGTCAGGGGAAGCAGGGAGACTCCCTGCCCCCTGGGCTGTTCCTACAGCTGGGCTGACACTGGGAAATGTGAGGGCTAAGGGGAGAAAGAAAAGGGAGGTACTGAGAGAGGTGAGACTTGCCCAGCTCTCCAGCCTGGGAGAAGGGTGCTGGCTGTACACCAGGCCCCCCTGCTACAGGTGCTTTGTGTCCTCTCCCCCTCCCTGGGGCTCCTGCACCAAACCCAAGCTTCATTCTTTCGTTTTCTAAGTTGTTGTTCCTTGCAAAGCCAGCGAGAGGCAGCCTCTGTCTGCAGAGGCCTTGGTGTTGCTGCAGAACCTCTAATTTATCCTCTGTGAGGGACAGGGAAGGGAAAGAAGAATAATTAGAAAGTGGGTTAGCAACTGCTCCCATGCAAAAGTCTAAACTTTATTCACTTTTATTTATATATTTAACAATTCTAAAGTATTTACTTCTCGCTTTGACAAAAAAATGAAAAATATAGGAGCACTTTACTCTCCTGAGGAGAGGAGGGTTATATACAGCTATGGAGAGAGACTGCTTCCTCCTTTACATACAAAGAAAAATAATATTAATAAAAAAGTGCTTTCATCGATCCAAAAAAGCCTAAGAGCTGCAAGCATTTATTCACACTGTACAGCCCAGCCCAGCCCCACAGCCCAGCCTCTTGGCACCTGGCACTAGCAACTGCACCAGCTCCCCTTGCCTCTCTGCTCTGCACCACTCACCCACACTGCCTTAGTGTGTCCCCTCCAGCCCTCTCTGCTCCACCCCAGCAGCTCTGTCCCAGAGACTCATGGCACTGCTCTGGGAGCAACCAGCACTAGATCCAACTCAACTGGAACATGCAGCACAACCTCTGCTCTTCCCTCCTGATGCCTTGCACAACACAGCTCTGTCCCACAGCCCTTCCCACACAGACACAGCTGCCACAGGGAGCCAGCCTCCTGCACATCCATCTTCAGCTTATGCCACAGCAGAGTAACAAGGCTTGCAAAGGGAGGGAAAAGCTCAACATCACCAATCAACCACCCTGCCATCTGCCCCTCAGACCTAACAGGCCTTGAGATGGTTTTCTCTGTGCGATAGTGCTTTGGATGATGTGAGTCTGACATTCCAGAGAAGGGAAGCACACTCCTTTCCCAAGGCTTCTCAGATTTTGAGCTTGTTCTATCTAGAACTCACAAATACTCCAGCAGGATTGTTGAGAATATCACCAGAGAAGGTGGGACTTGGTCTAGGCAATCCACCATGAGCAGGATCTTCAGCCCTTCCTTGCCCAGCAGGCTCTGTGGGAAGGAGAAGTGGGGAAGTACCTAGCACTCAGCTAAAAACATCTATTCAGGAGATTCACACTTGAATGAGGTGACTTTAGAAGGGACTTGGATGGGGACAGAAGGACAAGGAGGAGTCCATGATGCAGGTAAGGGCTTTGTCAAATCCTCAGGCAGGTTTTTCCTATCTGGAGTATACTGAACACAGACTGAAAGAGGAGGAGACATCCCAGCAGTATGACATAGCCCAGAGCACTCCTCACGGACCAAGCCCAGTATAACACCAGCAAGTCCCAGTTGCCCTTTTGTTGGTGTGGATAACCTCACTAAAGTGCAAGTCTGCACAAGAGCACAAAGCTTTGCCTGCCTGTGGGAGCTGTGACCAGAGCACTGCTCCAGGAGGAGCCTGGCATCGCATCACCCATCCCACAGACAGGGCAGAGACTGAACTCAGAGCCTTCTACTTTCCCACTCGGGTTTAAATAATGAATTGTATTTCAGGGCTTCAGAGAGGTGCCAGTGTCAAACCCACCTGGGCTCAGCAGCCCCTCCCAGCCCAGGACATGCTCCCCTCAGCCCATGCTCTCTGGCTTCTCCCACCCCGAGCTGACAGACACAGTGACTGCATGTGCTGGGGCCATGGGTGGGAGCCTCCCCTGGGGGCAGAGAGGCTGACTGAGCCCACTCTGAGAGGAGAGAGGCTGAGTGCTCTCTTGGGAAAGAGATTCCCATTTCTTCTAGCAGCAACAGGTTCCCAAACAGCAGCTTCTTGTTTGGGAGTAAGAGGAGTGATTGAAAGCACTAGCACTGATGCTACAGGTACTCAGACTTCACACACTGGCTGGACTGACTTCCCCTCCTCTCCTTCTCCTCCATGGAACTGTCTGTCTGCAACAGTTCACCAGGGGGACAATGAAATCCAAAAGGGAACCCTGGTTGTGGCAGCAGCTCCCTGCCCACTCCCCCCAGCCTTCCAGCACACAAACACATATATATTATTATATACACACACGCACACACACGCACGCACGCGCAGAGACACATACACACAGAGCAGACAGCAAGGGAAGGGGCAAGAGCTGGGCAAGGAGAATCCCACAATCCAGCGGCGTGTCCTCGAGGGGTGTCCTGTCCTCCAGGCCCCAACCTCCAAAGTGCATGGCTCCTGCATCCTCCCAGCCTCAGCCCTCTGAGCATCCTCCTGCCTGGGGTGGGGAAGAGCTGGCAGAGCTGCTCCCCGCCGCTGCCAGGCCGGAGCTTCAGTTGGACGTGGCAGTGATGGGTTTGTCCAGTTCGAGATCCAGGCTGGAGCTGCTGGGCTGCAAGCTGCTGTAGCAGGATTTGCAGACTCTGCTGGGTTCAAAGAGCTGCTGGCTGGGCACGGGCACCTTCTGGTTACAGCAACTGGAGCAGAACACGTTGCCACAATTCCTTGTGTCAGGAAGAGGGGAGAAATGGAAAAAAGGAGATTAGAAGCAGTTTGACAAAGTTAGCCAAGTTCTAGAGTTCTAGTCACAGTGTTTCTCAGGGTCAGGCCTGGAGCCTGCAGCTGCTCCTCCCCATGTACAACCCTGCAATGTTCACACCTTGTGCTCCTCAGGCTCTGAAGCTGCAGCAGAGCTCTAGGGAATGGATCCCAGAGAGGAGCACAAGGCAAACCACGGTAGGAAGGACAGCTCTGTCAGCATCTCCATGCTGATGGCTCTCCTGGAGCACTGCCTCCCATCAGGCTGGAGGGGACTGACCCCTCTGTGGAGCAAGCTCTCTGCAGCTCCTGGGGAGGAGTGTGTGCAGGGTGCCAGCCAGCACTGCCACCCTGGGGCACACAGCTCAGGGAGCCTAAAGGAGAGCAATCCAGGGCTCTGCCCCAGCAAGGATGTGGCAACTAGGGCAGCGATTGTCCTCCTGGTCTGGGCACTGGGGAGGCCACACCACAGATCCTGGGCTCAGGTTTGGGACCCTCACTTCAAGGAGGACACTGAGGTGCTGGAGTGTGTCCAGACAACGGCAACAAGTGTGCTGAGGAGCAGCTGAAGGAACTGGGGTTGGTTAGTCTGGAGAAGAGGAGGCTCAGGGGAGACCTTAGCTCTCTCTACAACTCCCTGAAAGGAGGTTGGAGCCAGGTGGGGATTGGTCGGTCAAGGGAGAAGCAACAGGCCAAGAGGAAATGGCCTTAAGCTGTGCCAAGGGAAGTTTAAATGGGACATGAGGAACAATTTCTTCCCTGAAAGGGTTGCCAAGGCCTGGCCCAGGAGTCACCATCCCTGGAGGGGTTCAAAAAACACATAGACATAGACATTTGGTGACATGGTTTAGTGGCATAGTAGAGTTGGGTTGATGGTTGGACTTGATTTGGAGGTCTTTTCCAACTGAAATGATTCTATGAAGGTGTTGTTCTGGCCCCTGCTCACAGCACTGAGCCAGCTCTGTGTTACAGACAAGCTGGATACTGCAGTCCTGGGAGCAGGGCAGAGTCTCTCCTCCTTTACTCTTCTAAAGCATGTGCTGCTTAAGTTCCAGCACAGAGAGATTCTCTTCTCTTTCATTCAAGAGCACTGCTGGAAAGTTTAAGCATGGACCAAATCAAACCCAGCTGCAGCTGATGCAACCAACCCCCCCACCCCCGTTGCCCCAGCAGCACAGTCCCTTTTGGAGGGTCCCAGCAGTCCCACACTCCTGCATGAAGTGCTCTGAGGCAAGAGGAGCATGCAAAGCCAGGAGAAGGGCAGCCAGGCCTTCATGCTCAGCAAGGGCAGTGAGGCATTCCTGGCAGCTGGCACATGCAGCTCACAGGAGGCAGGGAGAGAATTTAGCATCCTGAAAGGAATCAATTACCTTCTCTTCTTGCAGCCTCCCTCAAAACCTGCTGCTGCTCAAGCTAGCCTGCTGTGCCCTGTCCTCCCAGCTCATCAGTTCTCACAAGGAGCTCAGAACAGCACTCCAGGCACCTGAGTTTTCCCAGTTTACCCCCATGCCTGATGCCCTTTCCATTAACTCTTTGGCATCAGCACTTTGTGGCAGTATTGCTTGGTGCTGGAGAAGATTCACTGCTGCCAAGAGGCTGACAGACAATTCTGCCTGCACCCAGCAGCTTTGATTAGTCCTTCACTGCCAAGAGACAAGATTTCCAGATGCTAGTCACTGATGGGAGAAGAGGCAGCAGAGAAATCCCATTTCTCACTTGACTGGGCTCATTTTCTCAGCTCCTGGTAACCCTAGCCCTAGGAGGCCCACAAGAGCCTGCCCTTCTGCAGTGGGTTTGAAAGCTTCTTAAGGATCCTGTTAGAAATGACCAGCAGAAAAAGCAGCAGAAGTGACCCCAGTCCTGTGAGGGGTCCTGCAGCAACCCCAGAGCAGTGCTGCCAGCTCCCATCTCTGCTACTCCAAGAAGGATCAGCCAGCACAAAGCTGAGGTCAAGGAAGAACCAGAGGCACTACAACAAGGATCTGTTTGTTGTAGCTCCCCAGCTTCCTAACATATGCTTGGGGTTTGTTGTTGTTTTATCCTTCTGTGACAGACAATAGTGTTCTGTAACTGTTCTCCCTTGAGCTTTGGAAGAGCTCTGAACACAATTCTCTCTGTGCTGGTGGTCCTCAGCTTTGCCTCAGAGATTACAGAGACATAAAACCACTCTGGAAAAGTGATCTTGCTGCTCTGAGGAAGGGTGACTTCAAGTCACTCTAGCAACACCTCCTCTTCATGCTAACTCAGAGGGGTTTATCCATTTTGGGGGGATACTAACCCTCCACCAGCTCTGCAGGACCTGCTGCTGTCAGGGTATTTTCAGTCCTAAAACAAGCAGCAGGGTTTTCATCTCCATGCTGCAAGGCAATATTAGAGTTTGATAACAGATGGAGCTTCCCCAAAGATAAGGCAAAAAAGGGAAAGGCTCAAAAATCAAAGCATAAAGGGCAGTCTCTCCTCAGTTAGAAGTGAAGCATTCTCTCTTCCTCACACACACAGTTTACTGACAGTGAGTGTTAGTGTGAGCCATGTCCCAGTTTAAGCTACCAAAAGCCAAGTCCCAAATGGCTCCTGTGGAAGGAGAAGCCTGCTCCTGGGGATCTGAACATCCACAGCCACCCACAACTCACCTCTAGTGACTGCTAGGCAAGTGAAAAACAAAGAGGGAAGAACAGACTGAGTTAGTTTGGAGGAGTTACCAGGAAAACACAGACAGACAACAGGCAGAGGCTGTTGTAGATGCTCACCAGATTGGATCAACACGGTCAATGTCCCTGCAAGGAGGGGAGAGAGAGCTCAGAGGGGAACGAGCCAAAGAAGCACACAGTGGCAATGAAGGAAGCTGGCTGCTTTTACCCTGCCCAGGGCCACACAGTGGCTGGGGTTCAGCTTGTTTTTACTCTCAGTACAATGCTGAGCAGACTTGCCCCTGATCCCTGGGGGGTTTGGAAGGATGTGCTATGAACACTTGGGCTTCTCCTTGGGTGCCATTCCCTGTTGGTGTCTGCTGTGAGCAACCAGAGCTCCCATGGACAGCCTGGTCACCTAGGCCAGACATCTGTAAACTGAAGGACAAAGACACCAGAGGGTAACTGGCAACCAAACTGGTGTGTATCTATGTGCCAGCACTTCTCCAGAGCCCAGGCAGCCAGAATATGGATGCAAGTGACAGCCTGGGGAGGCACTGCTGAATGGGCACATGTCACAGAAGCCTTCACTGGGAGAAGGACAGAGCAAACCACCACTGGCAACACCTGTAAAACCCTTCAGATGGGGACAACTGCATGCTTAGTAATTGTATTTGCCATCTGAAGCCTTAAAGCATACAGATTTGCCCAGACACAGTGGCCATGAACAGTACCAAAGCCATTCAACTTCTATTAGCTCCTGCCTGGGTTGGTTTGTCTTTGAGTGAAGCAAAATATAAACTGCACACAAACCAAGACAGATGTTTATAATTCTCTACAACTTCAAAAAGCAATTTGAAACAGCAAGAAAAAGCTGTTCATTTATTGAAATGATGGTTCTTGTAATAGTTTTCTCATGTCCAGAAATCAGGAATTAGGAGTTTATCTGCAAAAGAAGCTCAAAATGGGAGATTCTCTAATATGGAGGATGCCCTAAGCCAAAGGCATCTGAGAGCTGCTCTTCCTTAAGCCCCTGCTGCCTGCATTATCTGTTGTGGCCTCTGTGGACAAGAATAATCCAGAAAACTTGTATTTCCCATAGGTGTCCTTTTCAGCTTCCCTTACAAGAGCAATTTAATGAAAAAGGGAGAATGGTTAGAGAAGGAAAGGAGTGGGATCTTAAGGAAAGGACCACAAATGGGATCATGAATTACTGAATGCTAGGATGACAAACCTTATTTTTTATCATTTACACCCTCTTAAAAAGCTAAGCAGCCAAACAGCTGCCTCCTGATCCAGCATGTGGTAAAAAGGCAGGATCTGTTTAGGCTGGGGTGGAGCTGATACCAAATCTGGCTTTTAAAATATATCCTCTACTGGCACTGAGCAGGAGAAACTGTTGTGTTCTTCCAAAGCACTTGGCTCCTTCAGGAATGTGCACAGTGCTGCTCTGAAACACTGAGGCTGACTCCATTGTTGAGCAAGGAACTGTGTGTCCAGAGCAAGGCCTGAGGGAAGAGGAGAGGGCCCAGTGTGAGGCCTGGCTCCCTGCCTCTCCCCTGCAGAGGTTACCTGCAGTGATGCTTCCTGCTGGCGAGCCAGAAGGTGCTGTCACAGCCATAGCAGTGTGCAGCCAGGTGGTCTGGGAGCCATCGTGTCACCTGGGGGAAAGCAAAGACAAATTGAGCAAGGAGAGAGCAATCAGAAACAAGTGCACACTCACACATTCAAAACAAAGCAGCAGGAGGGAAGGGCTTGTTCTGTTTCCAGAGCACAGCTTCAGTGTTTGTAGCAGCTGAAGGAAGATGACAGAAACCTTCCCTGTGAGAGCAGACACAATCAGTTCCCTCAGACACAAACCCAATTCCTTGGGGTCTATTCTGTCCTTTAGAAGTATCCAGGCCAAGACCATTCACCAAGCATGTGTCCACCTAAGGCTCCTTTAGCTAAGCATCCCTTCACAGCTCCAGACAGACAAGCAGAGGGCTCATAGGCACAGGTACTGATGTTTGAAGTGTGAGACACGAGCAAAGTGCAAGGAAGAGAGTTCACCAGAAAGTGGCACATGACCAAAGGCTGCAGGGTATCATCTGAATGATGAACATCTCATCCTAGGGGAAGAATGAGTGATTTACAGGGAGTTAGTCTGTACCTCTGTGTCCTGTTTATCCACCTGCTCCCAGCTGGCTTCAGAGAAAATCTCTGTGCTGCAGCGAGACAAGCAGTTCTGATCCAGATTGCTTTCCGAGTCGGGTATAGAAGTCTGTTGGCAAACAAACACAGCTGAACAGAACCTTCCCAGAGCCCTGCTGCATACAAAGAAAAGCTGGACAGTGGTGGGGAGGAGTGGAAAGGGAACCTGCTGCCAAGGAACAGCAGCTTATGTCTGCTCTGGAAGGGTGAGTGTCAGCCTACACGTGGCAGCAAAGGCAGGAGAGCCTCCCTGCATGGGACTGTGAGTGCCTCCTGCTGAAGGGCTTTGTGCCCTGGGGAACTGCACAGGAGAAAAAAGGGAAAAACACATCCAACAGGCCAGCTTTGGACCCTCTGCTGGCAGGATGATGTGAGGTACAATGGATTTCAAATCCGGTTTCTGCTGTGGTAGCACCAAGTTCTGGCAACACTTTGGGTGATTAAGCAAAGCAAGCTGTGATCTGTGGCTCCAACTTCATGGTCACATTTCCTTTCCAAGGTTGTTTCACCTTCAGAACTAATTCCAGGAATACATATATCCTTTTGTTGGCAAAAATGCTGGAAAATACAATCCCAATCAGACATGGGAAAGTCAGAATTGGAGCCATATATATTCCATATTTGAGTTTGGGGGGAATAATGCTTCCTTACTATAGTCTAGCCAGGTAGAGTTGTATTTTACCTGACTTAAAAATCAGCTAGCTCTTAAAATAAATGAGAAATAGAAATCTTGGGTTAATGTCTTTTTGTGTCTGAGGAATGGGCATCTCTGGAGCTCCAGAAGCAAACCTGTTCCTCCCAAGCTGAGGCAAGAAGCTGTGCTTCTTGAGGGCAGCACACAGCACACCCTCCACTGCAGTTTGTGCAGCCCCTCAGCAAGGGGAGTATCATCCACTAAGCCAAAGCTCCTAATTTCTCCAAGGAATGCAAGCTTTTGCTGCACCCAACTGAAACGAGACTGAAAGGGATGCTCAAAGGAGCATGGAGTGCTGTTATCTCTGATGTGAATAGCCAAGAGGCCTCTGAGTGTTTTCATCATAGCAAGTGTACCTGGGACTATCCAGCACCTCTGCCACTTCAAAACAGTATTAAATTAAAGTTGTGAACCTCCTATAAACTACTTTCTTTTCATATAAAACTCATTATAATGTGCAGGCAGGAGCAGGAGATTTTTGGTGGGTGTTATGCCAGTGCTCTGCCCAGCATTCAAAGCCACAGGAAGGTACAAACCCTGTTTCAGAGACTCTAAGCCTTCTCAGCCTCCCCTTCCTAGAATCCTAGACTGGTTTGGGTTGGAAGGGACCTCTGGAGCTCATCTAGTCCAACCCCCCTGCAGTGGCCAGGGACATCCCCAACTAGAGCAGCTTGCCCAGAGCCCTGGCAAGCCTCACCTGCAATGCCTCCAGGGATGGGAACTCAACCACCTCCCTGGGCAACCTGGGCCAGTGTTCCACCACCCTCGTGGGGAGCAACTTCTTTTTAATATGCACTCTAAATCTACTCCTCTCCAATTTCAAACCATTGCCCCTTTTCCTTTCCCTCCAGGCCTTTCCAAACAGGCCCTCTGCAGCCTGCTTGGAAGTTCCCTTTAGGGACTGGAAAGTCACTAGTAGGTCCCTCTGAAGCCTTCTCTTCTCCTGCCCTTTCCTCCTCCCATGCTTCCCCAAGGAGCTCTCCCCTCTTTGTTCATGTTACTTAGCTGACAATACATGGTCTCTGAGAAACTAGGTTTTGCAGCAATCTGCAGAACTGCTTCATCCTGAGGCCCCTCCAGAGCAGAGCAGGCCTCCTGCCTGCCCTCAGGAGCAGCATGCCACTCTCCAGCAGTGAGAGGCCAGGGACTGTATTTCTATTGACTTCTTAATTAGTCAAAAGAAGAGGTGAAATTAGGTAAAAAACAGCTAGGGGAGAAACATCTTAAAAATCCACCCAAGCCATAGAGACATACAGAAAGCTTGCTAGCTGTTGAGCTCTCAAACCTGTAATTACACTTATTTCATTTCTGATTTTAAAGTCTCTTGGGTGACCACAACTAGCTACAACCCAGAACTGCTACAGAAATCAGCTCACTGTATTTGAATCACTCCTCAAGCTTAAGTCTCTGTTTTTATGACTTCAAATTAAATCACAAAGTTTAAAAGCTCCCTTAATTTGTTGAGGGGAAAAAACCTCATTGACATAAGGCTCTGAACTTACTCCAGTTGCTGAGCCTTGGCCAGGCCAGTTCACCTGAGAAGGGGATGGCTTGACCCTTGTGGGTTTGAGCTAACCAAGCAGCCACTGCTTGAATTGTCTGATGCTGCCATTTGCTTCTCACTGGAGTTCTGTAGTCCATCACTAACAGGATGTTCTGGTTTGGGCCAAAGTTCATTCAGTTAAGAGATCCAATTCTATCAAGCATGGTCTTCTAAGAGACTAGAGCATTTTTTGTGCAAACACTCACTGTCCAAATGAATTCTGCTTCATTTTCTTTTTCTCTGATAGAAAAGATCATTTTGGCTCTCATGTCATCATTTTTGTGCAGGCAGAAGCATCAGGACAGAAGAGAACTAAATCTAGGGTAGACTAGTGAATCAGTGTTTTGCTGCAGCTGCCTGGGTGCTGCCTCCCAAAGCACCAGAGATCAGTCCTACCCTACTGGGCCAATCAATGACACACTCACATCCTTCAGGGACTATCTTTGCCCAAATCTGAGAACAACAGTACAGCAAATAGGAGGGTTTTAAAAAGGCTGATGAAGGTGTTTGAGGATGTCCAGGTATGTGTGAGCACACTGTGAGACACCCCTCCTGAAACAGAGCTTATGGCCAAACTGCAACACAGTGAAAGCATCAGTCACTGCTAATTGCCATTTGTCAGTTGTTTGCCCTCTTTAGAATGACCTGCAGAGGTTTATAAAAAGCCTGCATGGCCCAAAAATCTGCACCTGGCCAACAAACCAAGGAGCTGACAACATGGTGAGAGCCAGAAGGTGACTGAGCAGCCCCAGTGCCCACCCCAGCTGCCCTGGCACTTACCACTTCGTCTCCGTAGTCGCCGTTGAGGCGGAAGGAGCTGTTGAGGTACTGGCTCTCCAGGCGACTCTTCAGCTCTTGCACTTGCTTCTTCAAGGTCTCCACCTCCTGCTGGTGGCCACTTTCTATCTGGCGCAGGCGCTGCTGGATGACATCAGTGTACACAGGCATCCCATCATCATCCAGGTGACTTCGGACAGGCTGGTCAGGGCTGCTGGCTGCCTGCTGCTTACCAAGATGACTCAAGATCCATTTTTGGTGCAAGTTCCTCAAGTGCAAGTGGGCAGAAGTGCAGCTAGCTGTGGAGATCTGCCGACTGAGAGAGGCCTTGAGGCGAGCGTCCTCTCCGTTGAGGCAGTGCCCGTTGGGGGCTTGGTATTTCTGGGGGACAACAAACCCTGCCGGCTTCTCTGCCACCTTGTTCTCAGGCTCCAGCTCTCCATTACACACAACCTCATCTTTACATTCAGCTAAAGGCAAGGCACAAGGGGAAGGCATTGGGATGTGTGTGGTGGTGCTACCAGAAGTCCTATGTACTTTTGTTCCCAGTCTCTGCAGCTCTATCATCTCTCCCTCTGGCTTGCTGTCGAGAGGTCGAGAAAGTTCATCAGCACTGTTGTCCATGGGGTGAGGTCTGTGGCAAGGAGCCTTAGGAATGAGCTCTTGCTTTGCTTCATTCTCTGTTAAGGTTTCTGTAGAGCTTTCTATGTTGGATGTTCTGGCCTCCTGTGGGACTGTAAGAGGTAAGGGAAGGCTGCTCTGTGCCGCACTGTATGCACTCACTGCTTCTCCTTCAAGTTTGCCAACACCTTCTTCCTCCACCTTCTTCTGAGTGTCTCTGCTTACAAAGCCCTCCAAAGGAACAGTCTGGAGTCCTTTCACCTGAGGTAACTTCTGGATAGTGTTACTGAGATCGCTGTGCTCATCCTGTTGTCCTTTAAGCTCAGAAGCACCTTGGGAAGCTGGGTGTGGATTGGATGCTGGATTGTTCATCACCATACCTTTCTCTGCTGCAGCCTTTTCACAGAGGTCACTGACATACCCATGCAGATTTTCAGCTCTCTTCTCCTTCTCCAGGGCAATCTCATCTCCTTTACCTCCAGGTAAAGGCTCTTGGCTACCCCGTAAGTGCTCCTCCAGACCGACATCATCTTTTGTGGCCTCTTGCAAAATGTTCTCCATCTGTCCCTCTGCCACACCGGCTGCAACAGAGAGCTCTGCTCCAAGGGGAGCTCTGCCTTGCTTGCTCAGGCTGTCTCCATCAAAGGGATCATCCCCAGGGTTGCCCAGGCTGCTGAGCTCCAGGGAGCGGCGGTGCTCCTGCCACTTCTCGTTGAGGCTAGGGTCGCTGCTGCGGCGGTTGGTTGTAGGCACGCTGCTGTCACAGGCTGTTGTCAGATTGTCAAAGGATCTTGTCTTTGGTAACCTAGCAAGGTACAGATCATCAGAATCCAAAGTTAGGGGTTTTTTCTTTCATGTGTTTAGCTACTATGGTTTAAACTGTCCCCACAATGAGGACAGTAACAATCTGGTAACCACTGGACTTCTGTGAAGTATTATCTAGGAGCACATTTTGACCATCTGTAGGGCAAAGCTGCTCCAGTACTTTCTTTGTTTGCCATTAGGAAAATATGTTCAATCAGACTTCAAACGTTCCCAGAATAATCCCTTTACCACAAAGCACTAATGCTTCCAGTCTGGTCACACTTCCTAATTAACGTGTGCTCAGAATCATGGTACAAAAAAAGCAAAGAAGTAGTTATGCAACACAGAGAGAGAACTCAAATTCATGACAACCAAATGAAAGCTTACACCCCACAAGTATATCAGGAATCCTACAAGGTTAGGCAAGACCCAGAGCTGAATTCTATTTGCTAATCTTCTCTCTGTTATGCTATCACCTCTGAAACTAAACTGAGACAATGACAGATTGTTGTTGGTGAGTCCAACAGGCCCACAAAGAACCCTGTGACAAATCCTGCCCTCCCACCACCAGTCCTCTCCTCTTTATATCCCACAGTATTCTCTGTTGATCTTACTTTACAGGATGGGATTTCTGAGCTCTAGGCTCACCTGCCCAGAGGCTGATCTTCAGGGCTAGAGCCTGGAACAGGGTATGGGGCACAGGTGTCATCAGCAGGCGTGGAGGGGGAAGAGCAGGGCAGGTAAACAGCACTCCAGAGCATTAAGTTACGCACATGGCACACTGGGTACAGCACCTGTGGGAGGGACAAAGGGAGAACACAGTGATCACAAATGGTGAACTGCTCACTCCCAGAACACAGAGAGCTCTTCATTATTGGGGTTTGCAGCAGGGAGGCTTTGCTGGGTCTCTAGATAACATTGAGGGCCAGTGAGTAGCTGTGGCATCTGTAATCAGCTACACTAGGATATGTAATTATCTTTTCTTTTAGAGACAGAGGCTGAGGAGTAACAATGCTGGCTTTCAGCTTCTCATAAATGAATTGCTGCAATGTGCCCTCTGTGAATCTACACCTTAATAATGCTTCTGAGCAATTTCAGCTGCTGAAGAATTCAGTGGCCTATTGTTAGTGCAGAGATTTCCTTGTACTTTGTATTCCAGCATGCCATACAAGAGCTGAACTAATAACCTCCTTCCACAGGCTCCAATTCATCACAGCCAGCCCTCTCTTTAATGGAAGCACTCACATGGTAAAAATTAAGTACATCCAGAAATACTTTGCTGAAGAGGCAGCTTCCCCTGAAAAGGGATTCCTTGACTGTGGAACACGCTTTCTGTTTCAGTTTAAAACAGCCTTGGATCACTCTATCAATTCCACTCTTTTCCCAGGCCACTTCCTTGTGGAGGAAGCAGGGAAGGGCAGAGAACAGTCAAGTTTCCCTGCCATGGAGCAGAGGGAGGGCTGGGGGGTGGCTGCTGCTCTGAAGTGACTCTGGTTTTGTAACAGATGTGGCTGCATCACAGAGGCACCTTATCAACACTGAAGTAAAAGCACAGAAAGACAAAAACAAGACAGGAAATTACCCAAACTCCCACATCCAGACAAATGATCCTAATTAACTGAGCACACTATGGTGCAGTGTTTACTGAGAAGGGAGGCCAAGACACTGTCTCTACTGCAGGACAGAGCATGCAAGGGCAGCCCAAGGACAGACACTACCTGTCTAACAGCTCTCTGCACTCCTGCTGGTATGCTGAGGGCAAAACTAGATGCCTCCCTAGCTTTAGAAGCCCTCAGCAGCTGTATTTATCTGCAATGTCTCATGCTTTCCCCCTCCCAGTGACAATGTCAGGTGGCTCTCTCTGCTGTGCCCTGTCCCAGTGACAAAGGGGATGTGCACGTCCAGGGGAGCCAGCCAGCCACAGAGGGGTGAGCTGAATAGAAAATCAATCTGCTCATCACAAATGCAGCCAGCAGCTCTTTCCTCCTAAGCCAGCTTTTCATTTTATTCTACAGAACAATTAAAAGCCACATCTATCATATGCAAAACCAATGCAGAGTCCTTACAGTTAGGTTTATGGTATCTGATACTCTTTATAAACAGAAAGGGTTTACATATTTATCAGAGTCTTTGCTGTCCTCATCAGGATGACGTTGGATGACTGTTCCCATGCCCACCACCTGCAGCCCTTTCAGCAAAGACACAAAAGATAACGGGAAGCCCCTTCCCAGAAGCTTCAGTGAGCTACAGGCAAGGAAGGGCCAAACTGAAAGCATGGAAATAGTAAGAGAAACAAAGATATACTAAATAATCTGAGTTACTACTTCTGTTTAGATTAAGATGAATACAGACACAGTGTCTTGGTTTGTGTGCAGTTCTCTGACATAGCTGAGCTCTCCAGAAAGGTCTATTTGTCAAACACTGACATACTTGCTGTAACAAAAAGTAAAGCACAACATTTAGTGGTCAGACTGTGCTAGGACAAGGGGGAATGGTTATAAGCTGAAGGAGGGGAAATTTAGATTGGAGATTATGAGGAAGTTCTTTCCCCAGAGAGTGGTTAGGCACTGGCACAGGTTGCCCAGAGAGGTTGTGGCTGCTCCATCCCTGGCAGTGTTCAAGGCCAGGCTGGATGCAGCCCTGGGTGACCTGGGCTAGTGATTGGCATCCCTGCTCAGTGTGGGGAGGTTGGAACTAGATGATCTTTAGGGTCCCTTCCAACCTGCCCAGTCTAGGATTTAGTTACATCCAATGCATTTCCAGCAGAGGGAAATTTCTGAGGTTGCATTTGACATTGCTCAAGTATCAGGAAACAAGGCAAGATGTGAAGCCTCAGACTGGGCAGGGTTTGAAGGGCAATGTGGCTGAGAGCAGAGCACGCTGTTCTGGGGATGCCTCTCTCTGCACTGTGAAGCCATGACAATGTCCCACTTGGGTATTTTCTGAAGGTACACAACTCTGGAGCAAGGTTCCTGGGAGCTCCTAAGATGGGGTGGGGCTGGAGGATACCTACAGATTCGGATTGGGAGGAGTAGAGCAGGTTCTTGAAGGCTTTGTTTGCTGCCCGCAGCAAAGACCAGACAGAGCAGGTCCGTTCCTGAGTGTGTTTCTCTCCTCTCTCTTTCGCATTGTTGCACAGGAATGTACCAAAGAGGCAAGAGTAGGTGTGCTGCACCAATTTCACCTGCACACACCAACACAGATGGCATTACATGGCAGAAGAGATCAACTTCACAGCAGAAACAGCAGCAAGGCTTAACAAGAGTCTTCCTTAACCTCCCACGACTGCTACACAAACACACCGAGCATTTATGGCATAGCTCCTTCCCAGCTCATGGCAAAAGAATTCCAAGCAGAGCAGAATCTTTTCAAATCAGAACTAAAGAAGGTCAGGAAAAAAAATGTAAATCATAAAGACAAAATATTTGCTCATAATCAAGCATAAAAGTCTTGCTGATTCAACCTCCTAGCCCTGCAGGACAGGCAAAGGAGAGAAGCATGGCACCTCTGTTATCAACCTCCTAGCCCTGCAGGACAGGCAAAGGACAGAAGCATGGCACCTCTGTTATCAACCTCCTAGCCCTGCAGGACAGGCAAAGGACAGAAGCATGGCACCCCTGTTACCAAAGATGAATGCAGCACAGAAATTCTGATCATTGTTCACTCTGTGGGCCCAGCCTAACAAAATAGCTTAACATGAACTTAACTTTGAGCATATCAGTGACTTGCATGGGGCTATTCAGCCATTTAAATGAAGACAAGTAGTTCAATAAGCTAATAAATTCAGGGTTTCTACTCTAAATAGGCCACAGTACTGAAGGGATGCTCACACAGAGCATGCTGTGAAGTCAGTTACAACCTCCTGGATCTCATTTCACAACTGAGCTGAGCCAGGAGCATACGGATGCTCAGTTACACGGCTGAGCTGGCAAGTAGTAATTCAAGTCAGCCACAATCACAGGGATGTGCTTTAAATCTCTTAGTGGATCAGACACTGCATAAAAACTTTTATTCCCCAGGTTAATAGCCCTGCAGTCAGGGACTGCCACTGGTCTCCCTAGGGACCTGCTTTCCAGTCTCCAGAACTGACTTTGACCATCCTAAGCAAATTTCTAGTAGGAGAGCTGTCCACTTCAAAAGAAAATAAACTCTGCTTGTACATCCTGCACATTTTCAGCCAAGAAACAGAAAATATGAATGGAAAGGCACAGGGCAGGTTGTCTTTAGTCAAGTCAAACCAAGATCAAAGCAGGGGGAAGTTTATATTGCAAGTAACTGATTTTTTTCATGCTGTGTGGATGTACTATACTTGAGTTACTTCAGCACCTCCTTAGTGAGACTATTAAATTCATATCATTTATATGATATTTACTATATATTAGTTGCAGTAGGGGAGGTTTAGATTAAATATAAGGAGAAATTTCTTTACTGCAAGGGTTGTTAAGTCTTGGCCCAGGCTGCCCAGGGAGATGGTGAAGTCACCATTCCTGGAGGGGTTGGAGCAACATTTAGATGCTCTCCTTAGGGCCATGGGTTCACAGAATCTCACAGAATCTCACAGAATCGATCGGGCTGGAAAGACCTCCGAGATCATCAAGTCCAACCCTCCATCANTAGCTATGGTTGGACTTGATGAGCTTAGAGGTCTCTTCCAACCTTAATGATTCTGTGATTTATTTAGTTAGAAGAAGTCCTTAAGGGTCCTGCTTCTGCTTTAAGAGTGAACAGACCTCAGGTCCCATGAAATACACAAGTCCTTTTATGTACTGTATCTGGACAGCTCTCCCATTACCTTCCTCAGGCTGCAGCATATCACAGCTAGATGGAGAAAAAAAATCAGCAAGCCCTTTGGGGCTGTCCCAGTCTGTTAGTAGTGGTTAAGCAACAGTCTACACAACAGCAATCTCTCAAGGCACAACTCACAAGGAATGCTTCGTTAAACTCGAAAGAGCAAGGGAACTGCCTCTGGAGCTGATGGACGCAGTCCAGCCACTGCAAAAACACCGGGCAGCGCTCATTGAGGTCATCCGAGTTCTCACCATGGCCACAGCGATCGGCAAACTTGTGGCCAAAATCCAGCCACTCCGTCTCCACCAGCACCTGGAAACCCTGCAGGAAGGAAAGCACAGATTGCAAAGTTCCTATGTGGGCTTTGGTTCAGTTTCCTAAGGTGATTTCCAGCAGTCTCAGGCTGTGTCCTCACTCGCCATCTCCCTGCGGCACTGGCCTCATTACTCAGCTTTACCTAAGGCCTCTGTGCTCTGACATACTGCACAAGGAAAACTGGGACAGATAGGAATTCCCAAACCTTCATGAACATTAAATAAGGATTAAGGCAAGTTAAATCCTCAGCAACTGGCAGGAAAGATCCTGATATGGCCAGGCAGGGGCAAGGAAGACTATCTTCATCCCAACCATCTGGATCATGGTGCCCAACACTTGGACAGGAAAGGACATTTTAAAGCTCTCCTCTGAAAATGATGATCAGATCTAGCTGCCATAAAAGCAAACAATTCATCCTCAGCAGGATGTCCATGCTCAGAGACTTTGTCTGTGTGTACACCAATCACAAGGTTGGTTAAAGGTCAGCTTGTGTGATTTTTCATGCAAACAAAAAGGGCAAAGAACATTTCAAAGCAGTGCCCTGCTGAGCACCTGAATGTGACACCTCAGCTCACAGGACCTCAAACCCATCACAGGTTACAAAGGTTTGGACTCTCAGTGGGAAGAAAAATTGCAGAGCATGCTTAGTAAGTCTGTAATTAGAGCAAGAATAAGGGCTGTTAGCTGAAAATGTTGAAACCTGACACTGCTGAAGACTCTTTTTTCCTCACTATTTCTGATTCTTGTGTAGACAGCTACAGTTTGTGTTTTCCTCTGATCAGGTGGTGCCAAGAAGGAAGGTAAAAGGTGTGTACAGAAGAACTCTGCACTTTGAACAGGAATGATTCTAGCACAGAACCTCCTCTTGGTCCCTCAAAGACAGAGCAGTATGTTTTGACCTGATGGATGCCAACTCCAGAACCCATGTGAAAAAGGATCCCAGAAGTTTCCACAATTTCATCCAAAAGGCATTGCCGCAGTTGAAACTTCTGCTCCTTATGTGTCCAAGGCTTTTAAGTGTTCAGACATATGTTTCTGTTCTAGACAACAAAGGCATCTTGCATCTGGGCTGCCAGATGGACTCCAGCCATCACATATCATACAATGCTGAAAAGTGATGGAGGGAAAAAATCCAGACTGAAAAACCAACAGAAATATAACTAAGAGACAAAGGAGAATGAAAATGTGAAACTGGGAAAACATTCAGTTAGGAAATCTAGAGAAGAGAAAGACTTTGTACCAATAGTTGGCTGAGAACCTGCAATGGTGTAATGGAAACTGCAATACACAGCCCTTTGTACTACATATTCCTAAGCAAAACATGGGGAAGCATAAACCATGACTGTGCAGTTACAGCAGAGGGGAAACCAACAGCTGCTCTCAAATTACAGACTCTATTTACACCTAGATGTAACTGGAGCTGCAGAGTACTCCTCATAAACTCCTGCAAGCTTTAGTGCCTTTCGAGTGCACTAGAAAAGCCATTTCTAGACAGCAAAGGATGCAGTAATTGCCCCAGGCCCTGCTGGGTGGGTTACAAACCTCTGTGGTCCTGTAGTAGGGATCAAGCAGCAGTTTGGCCAGTGCCACGATCTGGGGGGTCCGGTCCCAGCCGTCGGAGCAGTGCACCAGCACCGGCCGCTGGTCTCGGTCCACGGCATGAACTACCAGCAGTGCAGACTTGAGCAGCACAGACAAGTGCTGCAGCCATTTGGTACTTTCCAGAGCTGATAACCAACTAGAGGAAAAGAAGGCAAGAGAGTTTTTGCTCCTTTGCAATGCTTTCAGGTTTGAATCTTTGAATGGATCAAGTCAAAGCTCCTGTGAATGTCATCCTGCAGTATTGTTCCTTTCTGCCTCGTTAACACTTCCCCTGCTTTGTAAGAAGCAAAGCTTTGGAGCCCACTGAGAACAGCCAGGCTCTGCCATGTGCTCTGCTGCATAAGACTTGCAAGAAGCTTAGAGAACATTTTCCTGGACAAGAGCATAACACATCACCAGGCATGGACAATGTAAGTGCTAACTGGGTAGTCTGAGCAGCCTCTGCTGTCTCCCTCCCTCTGAGCTGGGGCTTCAGATGATCCAGCAGTCCCAGGACCACTGGTGTATCTTGGGGCTTGACCATAGAATGGGCAGGTTGGAAGGGACCCTAAAGATCATCTAGTTCCAACCTCCAGCACGGATGCCAATCACTAGCCCAGGTCACCCAGGGCTGCATCCAGCCTGGCCTTGAACACTGCCAGGGATGGAGCAGCCACAACCTCTCTGGGCAACCTGTGCCAGTGCCTAACCACTCTCTGGGGAAAGAACTTCCCCATAATCTCCAATCTGAATTTCCCCTCCTTCAGCTTATAACCATTCCCCCTTGTCCTATCACAGTCTGACTGCCTAAAAAGTCTCTCCCCTTCTGTCTTATAATGTCCCTTTAGGTACTGGAAAACTGGTATAAGATCCCCTGGAAGCCTTCTCTTTCCCAGGCTGAACAATCCCAACTGTCTCAGCCTGTCTTCATAGGGGAGGTTCTCCAGTCCAGTCCTGCCCCTGACAGCTCTGAAAGGCTGGGACCTGAGGCACCTTTGCAATCTCCCATATCTCAACCACCCCCAGGCTGTAAAAGGTGTGCTGTAGGCATCTTGAGAGTCTCTAGCCTTGTGAAGATCTGTGTATCCAGCTCAGTGAGGGTGGCAATTCTGGATCTGCTCTGAAACCATCAAACACTCTTAGCAGCAAATTCAGAACAGGGACCTGGTGCAACTACAGTGTCCTAGTGAAAACCCAGCCTCAGCAGCTCATTCAGAGGCTAGTTACCCCACGACACTATAAACACATGAAGAACATGGAACACCACTAGAATCTTCTCATTAAAGCACCAGGAAAGGCAGGTAAGCCTGGGTGCTAGCACTCAGAAGCTCCCCTGAAAGTAGTAATGTTCTAGTATCAGCACTCACACAATCACACAGAATCATGAAGGTTGGAAGAGACCTCTAAGATCATCAAGTCCAACCATCTACTATCACTACCATACGACTAAACCATGTCCTTAAGTACCACATCCACACATTTGTTAAACCCCTCCAGGGATGGTGACTCCAGCACCTCCCTGGGCAGCCTGGGACAATGCCTAACAACCCTGTCAGGGAAGAAATTCGTCCTGACATCCAATCTAAACCTCCTCTGGTGCAACTTGAGGCCATTTCCTCTTGTCCTCTCACTGCTAACCCTGCAGAAGAGACCTACCCCCAGCTCACTCCAACCTCCTTGCAGAGAGTTGCAGAGAGAGCTAAGGTCTGCCCTGAGCCTCCTTTTCTCCAGACTAACCAACCCCAGTTTCTCCAGCAGCTCCTCATCAGACTTATTCTCCAGAGCCCTCCCTAGCTTCGTTGCCCTTCTCTGGGCACACTCTAATGCTCAAGGCTCCCTCCTAATCTCAAATCTCATTTTCTAGGTGCACTTCAATAATAATAAGCCAATTACCTCCTTTAGCTCAAATTCCATGGAAATGACAAAATACAGCTTACTGTTATTACACAGGAAAGGCACCAAGGGAAAAACTCCCTGCATTTCAGGGCACAGATCAGCAGCAAAGGAATGCAGTTGCAGGAACAGGTAAACCAAGGCAAACCCCACCCAAGATCCACTTACTTTCCTGGATCTGGCATCTGTGTGCAGAGCAAGCGCAGCGACTGGAAGCTCTTCCGGATGGAATGGATGTTTGCCATCCCCATGAACACTACTTCACAGTTGGGATAATACTCTGCAGGGAAAGAGCAAGAAAGAGGGAAGGAACTAAACATTATACTGAGTTTCATTTCCAAAAGAGGGTTTTGTTTTGTTTTTTTTTTCATCCAAACCTCTCACTGTTGCTGTGGACAGATGAGATAAGCTGTAAGGAGACACTAGCACTTGGAATTCAGCAGATATTCCAGACATTAGAGCACAGCAAAACAGGAGTGTTTGGGTATTTATTGTCAGTGTTTCACTTCACACTGTAACCTAAGGGCACAGTGATATTGCTGTGCTCAGGGTTATATAGAATGGCTTGAGAAAGACTGAGAAACATCCTAAAACTGCAAAACCTAAACAATATTTAGGGGATAATTTATGGATGTTATTAAATTTGGTCAATGAATCTAGATGTTTACAGAAGTCATATATTCCTTTTCCTACTAACCACTCAAAAAGGCTGAGTAGTTACTTCATGGACTGCTTCATTCTGAATTTTTCTCATCAGATGTGTGAGAAACACTGGGAGCTCAGGAAAAGGGAAGAGAGAGGGAATTGCTGTGGCTCTGGGATGCACTCCAGCTCTCAGCTCTATGGGGAGGCAGCACCTAGGCAGCTGCAGCAAAACACTGATTCACTAGTCTACCCTAGGTTTAGTTTTCTTCTGTCCTGATGCTTCTGCCTGCACAAAAATGATGACATGAGAGCCAAAATGATCTTTTCTATCAGAGAAAAAGAAGCACAATTCAGAATGCTGGACAGTGAGTGTTTGCACAAAAAATGCTCTAGTCTCTTAGAAGACCATGCTTGATAGAATTGGATCTCTTAACTGAATGAACTTTGGCCCAAACCAGAACATCCTGTTAGTGATGGACTACAGAACTCCAGTGAGAAGCAAATGGCAGCATCAGACAATTCAAGCATTTGCCCTTGTTTTTTATTGCATTATGTTGTATATAAAACTAAGCACAACATAAATGAGATTTTTATACAGACAGAATGAAGCAAACTTGGCTGGAGAAAAATTGCCAGCAAAAAAGAAGTCAAGTTAGGAAAGCAGCTGTGTGGAAATGTTCTACAAATATTCAAGAAGCAATATCTAGGAAGATAACTTCCTATATACTGTGCTTTTCTGTTGGGAGTTTTTACTGTCTGATGAGGAATTATTTAGTAGTTTTGAGGTGTTCAATGGAAAATTCACCTTTTCTTCCTGGTGGCTATGTATCAAAAGTGCAGCTACTGCAGCAAAGAGCACAATATATGGTCAAAAGAGCTTTTAGTATCTTATCTATAGTTTTTTCTACTTGTTTGGGGTTTTTTTTTCCCCAGACTCTCCACCTATGGAATTCTAACAGGCTGCAATCAGCTCTAGCAGTGACCATCAAACAGTATCTTGCTTGTAATCCCAACCATTGGCAAGTGCCAAAGAACACTAAAAGTGGGAATTGCAAATGTTACAAACAGAAGATGAATCAGGATTTCAGATGCTTTGGGTTATGATAAAAATGCTGAAAAATGTTTCAGCTTTAGAAGAATTGCTGAGAGGCTGCATTCTGCACACATAATTCTGGAACATTACTACCCTCTGCATGTAGTGGAGTTTTACAAGTTTGTTCAGTTTGGGTTTTTTTTAGGCATGAGCACACTGGACACCTTTGTCTCTCTAGTTTACATATTTGACTCAGCAGGGGAAAGCTCATCAGCATATTCCACACACATCAGCATTTACTGAACACTGCTACCAGCTGGTTTGCTGCCCTGAGAAACAGACTTAATTAACAGCTAAACCTGTCCTTTTGAAGGGCTCTGTGAACACTGCAACCAGCCAGAACTTTCAGAGAGACACAAGCAGGACCTGCATCCACAGGGTCTGTGAAATGGGCAGGACTCAAGTGGATCAGTGGAATGATAGTTGAGCAAATTCTTTGGATTAGTGTATAGGAAGGGGAGGAGAAGCACTGCTTGCCTCAGTGTATAGGAAGGGGAGGAGAAGCACTGCTTGCCTCAGTGTATAGGAAGGGTGAGGAGAAGCACTGCTTGCCTCAGTGTACAGGAAGGGGAGGAGAAGCACTGCTTGCCTCAGTGTATAGGAAGGGTGAGGAGAAGCACTGCTTACCTGGGCACTCACAGCCTCCACCTTTGGCTCTGTTGGCCACAGCTGCTGCATAAGAACGCGCATCTAAGATCAAAAGCTTCTGAGGCTGTATTGCCAAACTCTCTGCTCCTGAAGCATTAGAGATTGAGGAATCTGGGGAAGAGGATAGGCAGGTGGTGAGTAACTACAGGAGACTTCTGACAGTGTTCCCAAAATACCACAGCAAGTGAAGAACATCTGCTTAAATGTGAAGGTTGGAATCTCTCTCAGTATCTACAAGAGACTGAGCTTTTATATGAACAGAGCAGTGACAAACTTACCAAACTCCACATCAGAGAGGTCCCCTCCATTGGAGAAATCTCTGGAACAATTGCCATTCATTAATTTGTTACTGTTGGACCTCGAATCTGAGGCACAGGCTTTGGCTACAGACTGGACAAGGTGTTCATCATCTGCATTCCTCCAGCCCCACCAACTGACCTCGGGCTGTCCACAGCGGGAAATCACCGCTCCGTTGCTCTGGTGCCTGCAGAAGAACAGACAGACCAGGGGTGTGTAACATGAAGAGTCAGGATGAAGAACACACTGAAATGGAGTACTGGAGCAGCTGAATTCCTGTGGGGATCTCTGTCACCCAGCAGTTACCCCCAACCTGTGATTCAGGGGTGATGGACTCCACATGCTTCCCTTCAGAACATTCTGAGCACTGAAAGGTAAAAGTCAAAGCTGAGGTCAGGCAGAGACAACAAAGCATTTTCTTGCTCAATACTGTTGCCTGTTGGCTAGTGAAAGCTGGGGAACATTCTGGAAGAGGAGATGAGGCATTCTAGAGGTATTCAACACCTGCTGGGTAGTCAGCCCACTGCTGTCCTACCAGAGGAAAGTTCAAGCTCACTCATGCTCATTTTAAAGCTAGAAGACAGGAGTAAAACCACAGAGGCACTTTTGGATGAGATTTTACCAACCAAACACATCAAGAATGTTACCATTTTGGTAGTTCATGCTGGCAGA
The DNA here is from genome assembly GCA_013396975.1 of Bucco capensis. Lineage (NCBI taxonomy): Eukaryota > Metazoa > Chordata > Aves > Piciformes > Bucconidae > Bucco > Bucco capensis. The sequence goes on from VWZO01025363.1 coordinate 153,657, forward strand.
ACTTGGCACACCTTCTGGCTGATGATGCTGTCTAATGGTTACCCAAACCCTTACTCTCTACATCAATAGTATCCATCTTATCCATGAATGACCAGAGGTGGACCCTGAATGCTATATCCCAAAGCCAGTGTGGTTTAGGGATCATTTCACTAGCCAGAAGGAAAAAAGCCTTTCACATCTCAGGATGATGAACACCTGCAGTTGGGTAGCAGTGTCTGTTGGAAAGGAGTGGCTCTGCCCCCTCCTTTCCAGCTTCTTCTTCTCCATGTGTGGGTCTTCTCCACTCCTCTTCCTGACCCTCTGCACCACTAGTGTTTCATCTGCTGCCTCTCAACACTCACTGAATCTAGCAGAAAAGTACCAAGGAGCTGATGAGGAGCAACAGCACAGGCTGGTGAGTAACAAAGTCCACAAACAAGTACATTTTGCTACAGACACCTCAGTAGCACTGAGAAAGGAATTACTGGTTATTGACAGAGTCTTTTTCTGCTAAAATGCAGTATAAATTGTGCATATTTACTGATAAATCTTCAGAGGACTTGGCAAATGCAGTGGAGGGATGAGCCTATCAATAAAAAGCTGTGTCAGGGAGGTAACTGAAAATTGACCTCACTTGAAGGTAGCTTAGCTGCTTCTGGGGAGCAACAGGAAACACAAACAAATAAATAAACACCAAAACAGGTTTGGTTGTTTGTTTTTTTTTCACATGTCTGAAAGAAGTAATTTTCTTAAGTTTGGCCTAGATTTTGTACTCCATAGAAAGGACAGATCTAAACTAATTAAAACATGTCCAACCATTGCAAACATACTCTGAAGATGTAAAAACTCTCCCCTATAAACTATGGCAACAAAGAGAACTGAAACACATTGTCCCTGTAGCTGGCCTGACTGCCTCCACACTGGCACATCCCACTGCTGCCAACAGAAACCTAACTGCCCATTCACTGAAGTGTTTGCATCTGCCACTAAGCATGTTCTCCTTGACCTTCACCAGCAGTGCCCTGTCAGAGGACCTCACCCAGCTGTCAGCATGAAGAGCTGCAGGCAGAGTGGCCAAAGCACAGGTGACACACAACCTCTCAGGCTACACGGCAAGGCAATGATGCTGAGGAATGGGACACCTCAAAGGTGTTTGCTCCCTGCCTCATGTCTCACCTGAAACACCCTGTTTAAGCCTAGAGAAGAGCAGCCTGAGGGGGATCTGATCAATCCTTATCAGTACTTACAGGGTAGGGGTCAAGAGGCTAGGGCCAGGCTCTGTTCTGTGGTGCCCAGGGACAGCACTAGAGGCAATGGGCACAAACTACAGCCCAGCAAGTTCATCTGAACAGGAGGAGGAACTTTTTTCCTTGGAAGGTGGTGGAGCACTGTGCCAGGCTGCCCAGGGAGNTCTAGTTGGGGATGTCCCTGGCCACTGCAGGGGGGTTGGACTAGATGAGCTCCAGAGGTCCCTTGCAACCCAAACCATTCTAGGATTCTATGATCTGCAGAGGTCCCTGCCAACCCCTAACATGTTGTGATTCCCCACATGCTGTTTTTCTCTAGTCAAATGGCCTGCAGATGTACATCCTGTTAAGCAAAGGTGTCTCTAGACAATGCTGTTCTTCCTCCAGAGTCCCACCAGAACCTCCTATTTATAAAGCATACACATGCCAATTACAGTTCTTACAGCAAATCACAGACTGGTTTGGGTTGGAAGGGACCTTTCAGGGTCAACTAGTCCAATTCCCCTGCAGTGCACAGGGACATCTTCAACTAGATCAGGTTGTTCTGTTACAATCTATTACAATACAGCAAAGGCTTGAGGATTGCTGGTGGCTGAGAAGCTGGCCATGAGCAAACAGTGCACGCTAGCAGCCCAGAAGCACAATGGCATCCTGGGCTGCAGCAAGAGAAGCGTGGCCAGCAGAGCCAGAGAGGTGATTCTGCCACTGCACTCTGCTCTGCTCACACCTCCTCTGCAATACTGGGTCCAGCTCTGGAGCCCTCAACACACAAAGGACATGGAGCTGCTGGAGCAGGTGCAGAGGAGGCCACGAGAATGCTCAGGGGCTGGAACACCTCTGCTCTGAGGACAGGCTGAGGGAGCTGGGATTGTTCAGCCTGGAGAAGAGAAGGCTTCAGGGGACCTACTAGTNGGACAAGGGGCAATGGTTTGAAATTGGAGAGGAGTAGATTTCAACTGGATATTAGAAAGAAGTTCCTCCCCACGAGGGTGGTGGAACACTGGCCCAGGTTGCCCAGGGAGGTGGTTGAGTTCCCATCCCTGGAGGCATTGCAGGTGAGGCTTGCCAGGGCTCTGGGCAAGCTGATGTAGTTGGGGATGTCCCTGCCCAGTGCAGGGTGGTTGGACTAGATGAGCTCCAGAGGTCCCTTCCAACCCAAACCAGTCTAGGATTCTATGATTTTAGAGTGTTCCTGCACAGTGGTCACCTCAGCATCCTGTCAGCCATGAGCTGGTTAACTCCCTCTAACAAGGCAACTTGCACAGAACGGTGAAGGCTAGCTGAGTCTTTACACAGTCAACTCCAACAGCCCTGAACAGGCAGAAAGCCCACCCAAGCCTGGAAAGCTTCACTTTTTTTTACCTCTCACACTCCAATCAATGTTTGTGGAGGTGTGACAAGCTGCTTGTCAGAGCTGTCAAGCCTGCCTCAGGAGCTGCCAGCAGCACCTCGGCAGTGCCAGCGCAGGGCACACAGCGGCTGCCTGGTGCCACTTGTTCAACAGGAACACTGACACTGGGTTAAGGCTCCTTGGAGCAAAAACTGAACCTCAGAAAGGAGCTTGTTATAGGGCATTCTAAGTACTTTTCCTAGCTCTGTTGTAATTGTTTCCTATCAAACCTTTAACAGTGCATTCAGTGACCCAAAGGCAAAGCAGTGGGAATGGCACAGCACTTAGAGCAGGTGCCAGCAGACAGCAAACAAAGGGAAAGGTCTTTGTGCTGATACTGAATAGCCTTCCAGAAACAGCTCTGCTCAGATCAAATTAGTTCAGCATCAAAAAAAACACAGCCCAATCACTGCAAGGCCACCTACTTCCCTGCCACACTTGCACAAATAACAAAAGCAAATAAACCATCATTACACACGTAAGAAATCTATTTCCAACCCCCAGAAAAACTCATTTCTTTTCCCATATGTTCTCCCAGATTTCATTAGGAGCTGCCTGCAGATTCATTTTCATAGGTTCATAAACAGTTCTGTTTTCATCTCCAGGTTCTTGCCTCTCATTTATACCACAAATAATAAAGAATTATTAGGCTAAAAAGGTGAGTTCATTGATAGCTCCTAAGCCTGCACAAAGAGGCAATGTCCAGATGTAGCAGCAGCAATCAGCAAACAATTCTATTTTGGGTACTGTTGGGGTTCTGAGCACTCAGCCTCATTCCAACTGCACTGGCCACAGGAGCAAAAACCAGCAGACAGCTTCAGTGTGATTCCAGGCTCCCCAGAGCTGGGGATAAGATGGTGTCACCCAGATCTCAACAACCAAAAAAGAGTAAAAAAGATTCAAGCAGAGCCTCCATTGCCAATTTGCTACCCCTCCAGAGACAAAACAACATGCAGCCTCCCAACAGAGATGAAATAGGGAACTACAAAGCCTTTAGAAAGCATCATAAAACTGCATGATGTAGGGCACACCTCTGCACATGCTTAACCCTCCTGCTGTTCAAGCAGCCTTTTGAGTACAACAAAAAATCCACAATAAGGTCTCCAGGGAGATCTTACTGTGGCCTTGCAACACTTCAAGGGAGCTTATAAAAAGGAGGGAGAGAGGTAGATGGTGATAGGATGAGGGGTGATGGTCTGGAACTGAAAGAGGGGGGGATGTTAGGAAGGAATTCTTTACTTAGTGGGTGGTTAGACACTGGCACAGGCTGCCCAGAGAAGTTGTGGATGCCTCATCCCTGGCAGTGTTCTAGGCCAGGTTGGATGTGCCCTGGGCAAGCTGCTCTAGTAGTGGCATCCCTGCCCATGGCAGGGCTTGGAACTAGGTGATCTTTACAGTCCCTTCCAACCCAAACAATTCTATGATTCTGTGTACAAAGTGAGGGAGGACTCAGGCAGGGCTGAAGAGCTCCCTGACTAGTATTTGGATGTAACTCAGAAGGCACAGTGCATGCCAATCTTCTGTGTCCCTCTGGCTCCTGTGCTGGCAGAAACCCTGCCTGCCTGTCTCACCACCTTGAGCAGGAGGCAAGGCAAGCAGACCCCTTCAACACTGCTCATTTCCAAGGAGGTTCTTGAGGGTAGGACACTCTTTATGTGACAGACAAAAAGGATTCTCTGGGATCAAAACAAATAAGCTACAAACCCCACATTTGAGGCCAGGTTTATCTACAGAAAGATGTGTTGAGATTTCAACCAACTGTGAAAAGAAGAAAACTGCAGGAGCTGGGGGTGAGATTTTTCTCCAGAAGCTGATCATAAAACAGAAGCAACATTCCTGACAGTCCAATCTCTCCTGGCTATTTGTGAAGCTTGCCTCTGAAGTCAGCCCATGGAGCTCTTCAGCCTGTGCACACTGTCAGGGCTCTCAGATGCCTGACACCAACAGACAGCAAGGTTCTTGCTGCCAAGTGTCTGTGTCTCTGCTCTCTCTCTCTGTGCCAGTGTTCAGCAGCTCAGACAAGCTACTGCATGCATTTTAAAAGTCATTACCTCAGGGAAAAAAAAAAAAGGTCACAGAGCCAAAAGAGCAGAGTTTCAGAGTTTTAAATGGGATCAGTAAAGGCTGGAATAGTCCCCAAATAATCTTCAACAGATACAAAGTGCTGAATGAGCTTTTGTCCTTTAATCCTCAAGAAAAAGGCTATTTTTATGGCAACATACATACAGAAAAAACTATGCATGGATTTCCAATCATATGGATCATCAAGCACTAGCTGATGTGAGTTCTGCCAGAATGATAAAGTGGATGTCTTGAGAAGATTTATTGCCAAATGTCAAGAAAAGGGAACAAAAAAAAGAAATCAGAGAAGAGAAAAACTTTCCTCCCATTGATTTTCAGATTTCAAATGGAAAACTAGGTGCTAATTTATCATAAATAGTCCATCAGAACTGCAGAAAATGGCATGGCTGGGATGAAACAATTGCAGTCCATGAAGTCTTTTCAACATTTAAATCACTCTCCCATACAAGCTGTGCCCAAGAAGGCAAGGAAGTGATTTCCTTCTCCTGTAAGGTGATGAAAGGAGAGAAGCATCCCTGTGTTACACGGGCTTGCAGGGGAGGGAAACTGCAGGAAAGGCACCAAGAGGCCTGAAAGGTAGTGTTCTAAACACAAACCACATGGACATTTCACTGTTCTCTTATATGTACCTAAAATGTACAAAGAAGCCTGAAATGCAGTGTTTCAAACACAAACCACATGGACATTTCACTCTTATATATCTCTAAAATATACATATTTTGTATAGTATTCTCTACATGTTATTTATGTATACATAAAACATAGCTATACATCTATAACATACACATGCTTTATGTACTACTATAATCATAAAATACCCTAAGCCTTAAAAAATGAGCACAAGCTGGGAAGCACTTTTCCCTCTCCCAGAGCTGAACTGATGGAGCAACTCCTTCCCCTTCAGAAAGGCTACACTAACCCCTCTCTGTAAGCTGGAAGGAGACAAGAAGAAAGGAAGACAATGCTCTGCTGCCACAAGCAGATTTGTTCTCCTTTCACAGAACAAGAACTCTCCAACAAGGTAAATAATGTTTTATGCCTGCTCTTAACTCTTGGACACTTGCTCCTCTGACCCAGGGCAAATGAATTTGTCAGCTTTCCTGCTCTCTAAATTTAGCATGCCCCTCAGAGAAGAGCTTTCCCCTCCTGTCTGTTTAGAAGAAAGGGGTGGCTAGGCAGACTTCAAGAAATTATCAGTATTCATTACCTTTTTCATCTCTGTCATCTCATTATTATTTTTAAAGAGATCTGAAATATTAATGGGAGGATAACTGTACCAGGAAAGTGGCCATGCTATTAAACTACAGGTTCCAGAGAGTTAAACAAAAATCAGATACTGAGATCTATTTCCTGCTACAGAAGCTGCCAAAAATCAGTATCTCAGAAAAGCAATTTTGTTATGAAGAACTGCTGGCCTCAACCTAGGGAAGAGACTGATTAGAATTATCTCAAATATGTAGATAGAGCTAACAGGTACTTTCTTGGGTAATTCCAGTTTTATATCTCCCTGAAATAATCTGGGCATCTGTCCTTGTTTATCCTGCAGGCTGAGCATCAGCCAGCTGAGAAGCAGAGACCAATCCCAGGAATGCCCTGCCAGGGAGGTCATTCATCACCTCTCCAGCTGGCCTCATGTCTTCAGCTTACATTTTGGCATTTTCATATTAGAAAAAACTACAATCAAGCTTAACTGAGGTGCTTGGCCTCAGGAATGACTTGCAAATGCAGAGGGCTCCTCTAATATGTATGGAATTCCAAAGACACCAACCATGGTTCTGTGTAGGAAGTCTGCCTTACCTCATGTGTGTGGCTCATCACAGGCCAGGATGTGCTGCTCTCTCACACACTCCTGGAGTTTGGAGGAGGTATAAACCAATACATACAGAGATAGCAGACAGAGAGACCAAGAACCCAAAGGTTTGCCCCATCCCTGGCAGTGTTCAAGGCCAGGCTGGATGTGGCCTGGGGCAACGTGCTCTAGTGGGAAGTGTCCCTGCATGGGCAGGGAGGTTGGAACTAGATGAGCTTTAAGGTCCCTTCCTACCTGGGCCATTCTATAACTCTATGAAAGCTCTCAGGCCTAACAGGTCATACTTTACTGCCAGTTAAAAGACAGTTCTGAATGTCTTCTCATGTGAGGGTTCCCCTTGTTTGAGATCTAAACCCTGAGAGTGGTGTGCAGAGCCCCGGGGTGGATCAGCTCAGGTAGCACCCCAGCAGGCAGCACAAAGGGGACTGGGCCAGCTTTTACTGCCTCTTCCCAGCCTAGTTCTTGAACTCTACCCCAGCAGGTCCTGGGCCTTCCTGCAGCATCCCTCCACATCATGTTATGGAGAAGAGAAGGCTTCAGGGGACCTACTAGTGACCTTCCAGTACCTAAAGGGAACTTCCAAGCAGGCTGCAGAGGGCCTGTTTGCAAAGGCCTGGAGGGAAAGGACAAGGGGCAATGGTTTGAAATTGGAGAGGAGTAGATTTAAACTGGACATTAGAAAGAAGTTCCTCACCACAAGGGTGGTGGAACACTGGCCCAGGTTGCCCAGGGAGGTGGTTGAGTTGCCATCCCTGGAGGCATTGCAGGTGAGGCTTGCCAGGGCTCTGGGCAAGCTGCTCTAGTTGGGGATGTCCCTGGCCACTGCAGGGGGGTTGCACTAGATGAGCTCCAGAGGTCCCTTCCAACCCAAACCAGTCTAGGATTCTATGATTCTATGATCTATGCAAAACTACAGCAAGATGTGAGGCAGACCTCTCTTCACTTGGAATAAACTACACAAATACTAAGGCTGTCAGGCTCAGTGAGGAGACACCTGGGGCCCAGAGGAGCCTGTACACCTTTCACTACAAGCCAAGACTCCCAGTTACAATTTATTTCAGCTTTTATTTGCCAGAACATCCTGTTCCTAGCCTGGTGAAAGCTGTTCCACCTGCAAGAGCCTCACCTGTACACAACAGCAGGGATACGCTTCCAGGACCGAAAGCTTGCCACGCTCTCCAGCTCTTTATCTGTGATCCAGGCAGGAACTATGATTTCCTGAGGGTAACTACCACAGAGCCTGGGAGAAAAGAGGTGCAAAGGGTTGAGCATGAGTGACACAGAGCAGTTACACACTTCCCAGAGAACACACACACACACACAAACAAGCTGTCTGCTGCTCATGCCAGCAAACTGCCAGGTCACTAGTCCTGGCTTCAGGGGACACCCCAGCAGCACTGTGAACACTGAGGTGCATAAAAACACTTCAGACTGAGAAGGTTCAAGCTGGTGTTTTCTCAGGAGATTGACACCTAGGTGGTTTTTAACTCCAGCTGCTGAAATAAATGGGCCCACAGAAATGGAATTCCACATTTCTCCATGCTGAAGAACTAGCCCCTCCATTTCTGGGTCACAACACAGCAGCAGAGCCACCCTGGGCTCCTGGATTCAAGACAGAAAACTTGTGGAAGTGTGGAGAAAGTACACTGGCTACTGAAGCCTCAGTGCAGGCAGCAACCTGAGTGCAGTGCCTTAGCTTGGACTGGGTCACTGCAGCTTTCCTCTAGCAGCTGCACTGCCACTGCCAGTGTCACTGCTGCAGCCACCACTGCCAACGAGAGCAGGGCAGCAGTGAGGGCAACACTTCAGCTACTTCAGCCCCTTCAAGAGCTGCATTTATTACACAAGCACAGAGATGAGCACATGTCTGAGACCATTCCATTCAGAAAAGTCTATCAATCAGCCTCAAAACTATCGGGTTTTTTTCCCCTCAAGTGCTGGCCACAAGAAGGAAAGGAGCAGTTTGTGTCATTCTGCTTGCACAGAATGTACAAAAGGCTTCTTCCTTTTCTGCTACACAGGGTGTAGCTGTTTAGTTCTTCCTGAGCTCTTTAGGGATCAATACAGATATTCTTGCAGGGACACCAAGTACCAGCTGCAAGTCACTGTCCTGCAGAGACACAGCAATGACATTAGCTTCATCACAAAGTGGGTTTGCTCTGAACTGGATTAGGGATCAGGCAGCACCCTCTGGCCTACAGACATGAACAGAGGAACAACTTGCTCTGCTCAAGCAGCAAGAGAACAGCACATCTGTCTATGCCTTCAGGAGCACAGCAAGTGTCTTCTCTTCTTTGATCTACAAGCCTAACACTTCCAAACCAACTTTAATACAAGTCTTTATCTTAGTTAGAGAATAAGACACAATAAAAAATGGGGTTTAGAAGTTCCATCAAACTCTGCTCTTTGCTCACTTAAGGCTTCCCCTTCTTTCACTACAATGCTTATTCTTAGGATTGTGTTCAGCTGGGGTTGGAATCTCTCCACACAAGGAGACTCCACAGCCTCTCTGGGCAGCCTGGGCCAGGGCTCTGGCATCCTCACAGCAGAGCAGCTTTTCCTCACATTCAGGTGGAACCTCCTGGGTTCCAGTTTGTGCCCATTGCCTCATGTCCTATTGCTTGGCACCTTTGAGAAGAGCCTGGCTCCATCACCTTGACACTCTCCCTTCAGATACTTCTATGCATATACAGGCCAGACTACTCTTCTGCATGCAAAAGCTCAAATCATGGCCCAGAGCTCCCAACTCCCAAAATACAACAGGCAGGAACTGAATTAACACTCCACCTTCACCCTTGCCCTTGCCAGACCACAACCAAGAAGCAGAGCTGGACCCTCCTCAGCTGGAGAAGGTACTAACCCTCATTTCCCCTCAAGCAGTGAGGCTGTTCTCTAACTAGCCCATCACAATCTAGTATTTCTAAGCCTTCAGAAATTGTGGCAGCCAATAAAATATTAAATAATACCTTAAAAGCACATTTTTTTTTCCTACAAAACAAACAAACAAAAATCATAATTCCAATTATCCCTTATTAGGAACTGTAAGGGTTGGAAAAGATTCCAGCAATCTGCTCTCCCCAAGTTGGTGTTTTGAGCTGCCATTTGGCTGGGAAGCAGCAGCCCACAGAACTTACTTGTACTTCTCATTGATGTTGGAAATCCTCCAGGCATTGTTCATATCAAACCCCATCCGCTCCACTTCGTTTTTAAACCTTGAAGTCACATGCTCTCCTGGTATCAGAAGCAGAGAGAGAAAACACATGTGAGATCAGAAGTGAGATTCACAGAGGCACAGAATCATTTAGGTCGGAAAAGACCTTTAAGATCATGCAGTGCATCCATTCCCAGCACTGCCAGCTCACCACTAAGCCATGGCCCTCAGTATCACACTCACATGATTTCTGAACCCCTCCAGGGATGGTGAATCCAGCACTGCCCTGGGCAGACTGGGCCAGGCCTTGACAACACTTACAGGAAAAACATCTTCCCTAATGTCCAACCTAAACCTTCCTTGGTGCAACTTGAGGCTGTTTCCTCATCTTGTCTTGGGAGAAGAGACCAATCCCCACCTCACTCCAGTCTCCTTTCAGGGAGTTGTAAAGAGTGAGAAGGTCTCCCCTGAGCCTCCTTTTCTCCACACTAACCAAGCCCAGTGCCCTCAGCTGCTCCTCAGCACACTTGTGCTCTAGACCCTTCAGCAGCCTCAGTGCCTTATCTTTGACCATGCTCCAGCACCTCAATGTCCTTCTTGGGGTGAACTGTAGTGAAAGTTCTACCTTTCCAAACAGCTAGAGAAAAACACCACTCATCAAAAAGCGGAAAGAGAAAGCAAACAGTCCAAAAACATCATCCACATTACACAGTCCTAGTCTGAAAATCCAGAGCAGCTTGTGCTGAGAGCATTCCCTGCTCACCTCTCCAGACACTTCCAAGCCTCAAGGAGTTTTTCTCTGCAAGGCCTAGCCCCTGTGAATTGATCCAAGAAACACTGCAGAGCAGAACCAAGCACATCAGTGCAAGCAACTCAGCTCCAGCAGCAGGCTTGGGGGGGAAACAGCAGCAATTCTTTTGTGAGCTCCAGAAGAGTTTTGGATCAATGGGAAGAATGTGAAGCTGTGCTCTGACTGACAGGTGAAGGGGTGACTTCTGGAGTGTGGTCTGGAACTTGGGCAATCTCCATTTAGCACACAACTTCAGCCACAGCTTCCTGTGGGACTATTTCATCCCCATCTCAGTTTCCCATCAGTAAATTGGACATTACTCCTCCATGAGTCATGTGGAGATTTGAAGATAAAAGGCATAAATGATTGTTTGACACAATATCCTCACAAATTCCTGGATTAATCCATTAAAGGAACTCGAATGAGTTCCATTTATTTCCCAGACACTTTTTTAGAAGTATCCAAAGTCAATTGAAAAAATGTACAGCAGCAATAAAGAATAATTATTCCAACAGACAGAAAGTCTAGAGAATTAGGAGGTGTTCAATCAACATGTAGAAGAGAACTTGCAGCTTCACAGAGCTAAGAAATGTGGTAACTTTAATGAGCAAGTGAGTAGCACTAGATAAAATGGTTCTGGAAGTCTGTCCATTGCTTGTCTCTTTAAATCACTGTGCTGTCACATCCTGAGGCAGAGCTCATCACTCAGCAGGGGAAAAATCTGTTCCAAAACTCATGCTTTAAATATTACAGCTTGGCATTATATATTTCAGAAAGCCCTTGAGTCTCTTGATATCTGAGATCTATGCAGATATATCTTTATCTCCAAGCTGTAAATGTACTTGTCTGAAACAATTTAAGTGACTGTGAAGAACTATTAAATACTGAGAAATAGGTAAATTAAGGCTTCCTCTTTATTCTAACTCTAGGACTTAATTGGGAAAGAAAAGCTCTAATGTTCCTCACTGCCACAGGTCAGCTCATGCACTGAAAATGCTGCTTTGCAGAGCTAGACATGAGTTACAAGATGGACAATCTGCATAAGGAGATTAGCTTTCTTAAGCTTTTTGAAAGGTCAAATGTGAGGATGGCTCTGTGTGCAAGTGGAGAACATTCCCTCCTCAAGGCAGATGGTGGTAAAAGCTCTGGAGCTGCCTGCCCTTCCTCACCTGCTCCCTTTGCATCAGCTCCCAGGTGCAAGAGAACCATGAAGCAGAAGCAGCTGTGCCTCCCATGCCATCCCCTCTGTGCAGTGGGCTGCTCTCAGCACCACACAGGCACTGCAGCTCTGTTCCAATTCCCCTATCAGCAGATCAATTAGCCTACAGCTTGCCAACAATTTCCTGCTTCTCACATGAACTCAGTGGGAGCTTGAATTGATTCTCTTCCAGCCACCTCCTCAAAAGCTGCATGGCTCCACAGAGATGGCAGCTCTCTGAGGAGCCCTCTGAGCCTCTCTCAAGTACAGAGGTGAAACTAGGACAATATATTCCAGCCAGATAACAACCTCTGTCATGTTCTTTAGCAGTGAGTTAATTTAAAAGCCCTTTTCACAGAAGAGCAGAGTGCTCTGGCAGCACTGAGGATGAACTTCATTATCAGCTGCTTTGAGCAATGGTCATTAAAGCTTGGGATACATCCTCAAGGCTTTTTCTGGAGAGCAAATGAGAATATTGGCAGTACCTCCAGTCACTGATGCTGCATCCTGCTAGTTGGTTTGAAGAGAAACACATAAAACTAGAGGAAAATGAAATATTCTGTTTGATTTCTCCCTCTTAATTTTTCGGCTACTGTGTATATTGTGCAATCACAGATGTTCCTCTGAGAAATGAAACCCTGGCCTTCACATTTTGTCTGTTCCTCCTGAAATGCTACTATTTTAAGAGGCATTTTGAGCCCAGATGAATAATAGTTTTAAAGCATCCCAACTCTCAAAATCAGAGAAAAGACCAAGCTACCTTTTGTGGACTGCTGCTTGCTGTCTAGTGTTATATTCCCAACTGGCACAGAATCATTAAGGTTGGAAGAGACCTCTAAGATCATCAAGTCCAACCATACTTGTCACCCCCATGTCACTAAACCATGGCCCAAAGTACCACATCCACACATTTGTTAAACCCCTCCAGGGATGGTGACTCCGGCACCTCCCTGGGTTGTTAAGTCTTGGCCCAGGCTGCCCTTTCAGGGAAGAAATTCTTCCTAACAGCCAATCTAAACCTCCCCTGCTGNGCCCATGGCTCCAGCCTCTCCAGGTCCCTCGACACTTTGGTCTGTTGGAGCAGCAAGTACTTTTGGCTGCAGTAAGTGCTCTCTTTGTGCAGCTGCTGCTCCGTGGCAGTCCCTAGGCAAAGGTGCCCTACCTGGCCGGCAGAGATCGCCGTGCTGCTCCTTCTCGCTGGCGTACACCTCCATGCACCACGCGTGGTAGGCAAAGGAGAACAGGTCCTCGATCTTGGAGGGAGGCCGAATGGCATTGTTCAGTCTCTTCAGCCACTCTTGACACTGCTCAAAAGTAGAGAACTGACACCTGCGCCCAGAAACAAACATTGAGCTGTTAACTTTGCAGGAAGATCTGACAGGTTGACTATGAAAAGAGCTGGGAAAGGAAAAAGTGAGAGCAAACATCTTACTGCTACCTTAGCTGTGCTTCTCTGGCTGTTCTAATGAATAGGAAGAATGAAGCCTTTGGGCATCAGTAAAGAGATACACACTTAGGAAGCCAGACTGAGCTGAAAGCAGGAAAGCAATGTCCTGTGACTGTGACTAAACCAGGGGGATGTCACAGAATCATTAAGGTTGGAAGAGACCTCAAAGCTCATCAAGTCCAACCATATCTAGCACTCCCATGCCACTAAACCATGGCCCTAAGTAGAGCAGCTAAATGTTTCTTCAACCCCTCCAGGGATGGTGACTCCACCACCTCCTTGGGCAGCCTGGGCCAATGCCTAACAAGCCTTTCAGGGAAGAAATTCCTCCTTCTATCCATGTGCTACCAGTCATAAATGAGGGAGGCAGACTTTCAGGCAGATGCTTACTGTCAAGCCAAGGACAGTATGAGTCCAGCCTGCAGCTTCCACACACAGACAGGAATGTGTTACAGAGATTTGCTGACTGGTGCTCTCAGGTGGACACTCACAAAACCATCACATCCATTATAATCTCTGCAGCCTGTTCCTGTCACCAGGAACATAGTTTTCATCAGGCACAGGAGAAACAGCCAGTTGATTAACATACTTAATTGGAGAATAATGAAGACAAACTCCAGTATCTGAAACCTGACATTATTCCCCTACCTCACATGCTCAGCTTCCCTTTCTGCCCTTGGTGGGAAGCACAAACAGTGGTGTTGAAACATTACAGACTAACAACAACAACAAAGAACAAGCCCTGCACAGGAGAAACTCCTCTTCAAAGCAGTGTATTAAAATGACATTAGCTTGTCTTTTCAAAGAGGATTCCTGACACATTTAGAACAAGAGGGTAGTAATGAGATCAGTGATTTCTTTTGCTCTGACAGGTTTCCTCAAGATTTTCTAGTTATAGAAGACTCACCAAGTATTTACACTCAGCTCCTTCTGGGTCCTGCTGCACTCCTGGCTGATGCCAGCACCTGCATTCTCTAAGGGCAGGTTCATTACCTCTACCTGCAAATACCTACAAGTCAGTCAGCAGAAGGAAACTCCTGAAACTTGTCTGAATAGCTGGGAGGATCTGCAGCCTGCAGGTGTTTATTTCCCATCCCTGACTAGAAAACAAGCTGAGACTAGTAGCTCAGACTTGAGAATTCTCTGCTAAATGTCCATAGTCAGACAAGATAGATCCCACCCTGGAGACTCCAGTTTCTTTCTGAATTCCTTTAGTGCTGCAAATAACAAGTATTATCTTCACTCCAGCCCTATTATTCAAGACAGTAACTCCTTTGTTCATGAAAAAGAACATGAATGTGTTCTGGATCTGATCTCTCAGCCCCACACTTCATGGCTTCCAACAGCCACTGTCACCAACTGCTGCTTCTCAGAGATGCAAAGAAATTCCTCAGGTAAGGCATAAATACAAATAATTTGTATTCCTTCTACAATTGAAGAGAAATAGCAAATTCACGCAGAGAAGAAGGGTGACTTTTTAAATGTCAAGAGCTGCAAGTTAAGAGGAAGTTCAATATTTAATTCAAATTAAACTAAATATTACTTCTAAAGTAAAAATCAGCCCTCATCAAATCACAGCATTTCAGGAAGCATCCGGCCTGTTCAACATTCTGAGTGCTCAGATATGACTGGGGCTCATTTCATTATACAAAAGGTACTGCCAGCAAACATTTAATCAAAAAGAAATGTTCCTTTCTTGTTAATTAAAGTTTAGAGATCAAAATTAACTTCTGGAGCAGAAAAAAAGAGCAGGCAATAGCTGTAGCTCAGGCACTCCTGGGGCAGAAGCTGAAGTCTGCTGAAGGACAGGCATAAATAAATGGTCCCTTCTACATGCTGCTAGCCACTGGGTTACAAAGCTGCCTTGACCTTATCTCCTCACTCTCTTTTCCAGTAGGCCACTACAGGACAGCAGCTGCAGCCTCACAGCTCTGAAACACACAGGGAGGCTGCTGCTGTCGAGCCCAAAGGTTTCCCTAGGACTACACAAGTCATAGAATCCTAGAATGGTTTGGGTTG
>VWZO01025363.1:168903-206846 GCA_013396975.1 Bucco capensis
TCTGACCCAGGTGCAGGACCCTGCACTTGGTCTTGTTGAAGCTCCTGAGGTTCCCCTGGGCTCACCTCTCCAGCCTGTCCAGGTCCTTCTGGATGACATCCTGCCCCTCCAACTTATCCCCAGCACCCCATAGCTTGGTGTCATCTGCACACTTGCTGCTGGTGCACTCAATGCTGCTGAAGTCCATACCTTCACCCTCCAAAGCCCACAGCTGGACCAACCACTCTTCCCACAAGTGTGTGGTTCAGTGCTTTTAGCTAGTTCTGTGTAACCAACTAGGTTATAACTGATGGTAAGGCAGGGAAACCACAGTGAGACCCCAATTAACCTCAGAATAAAATCAAGATCAGCCCCTCAGGCTCAGACCAAGGTTTGCTGCTCTACTGCCATCCTCCTTACCAAAATGCTCAGCTAGCATCTGCAACATTTCAGGGAAAGCAAGCCCACAAAGTAAAAACAAAAACCCCCAGCATTTCCTTAAGGCATCACAGCTGTGATGCATGTGGAAAGCAAAGTCACTCCCCCTCCAGCACCCAGCCTGCTCCTACCTTATAACCTTGCAGTCTTTGCAAGTCAAATGCAGTTGGAATATATCACGGCACTCAACGCTCTCGATGAGCTGCAAGGGAACCTGCAATTAAACAGATGAGAGCATCTCACTTCCGACAGCACTCAGCACTGTGATTTCTTTGCATAGCTCACACTGATTTACTGTAGGGCTATGTGGAGTCTGAAAAGAGAGAGAGAAAACCAGAGGAAATGAAGTATAAGCACTTGAGCAGCTCAAGCCTCAGCTGCACTGCTGTGGAGTCCAAACACCTTCTGGGATGAGAGAACTGCAGCACTGCTGACAAATGTGAAGGCAGCAAAAGCAGCAGAAATCCACAAGCTCCTCTCTCATGGAAGCATCTTTCTCTCTTACAGGTCCAAAGTTAGGGATCTGGGAATATCATGTCAGCTGTTGGTGTCAAAAATGAACTACTAAGCAAGATTCCCCTTCACAGCCTGCTGCAGTCCACATGCTTGTTGCATGGAAATATCCCTTCAGGGAGAAAGTGTTAGGTCTGTTTAGCTCAACAGCTGTGAGCACAGCAGCAGGTCATCTAGTCCAAATGCTCAGTCCTGCCTTCTTAGAGGTGGAATTACATGCACTCCTGGTTTATGGCACGTGGAGCTAGCAGAAGCTTCACCAGACAACACATGTAAGCACATGCAAGTACCTTTGAAGATAAGAAGAAACCACAAGATGACAATACTAGTTATTATTAATATTTTGGGGCTTTTGATCCAAGACAGGCAAATGTACATTATTCTCTTGAACAATAGTTAGTATTCAACTGTCTCTTCCAGAACTGTCTGAATTCCAAACACAGAGACTTTATCTAATATCTATACCAAACACAAAGTGGAAACCTGTTTGAATTGTTTGTTAGACCCTACTGAACATGACACAAGGGAAAAGAACCTCTGCCACTGAGACCCTTCAATACAAAAGCTATCAGAGAAACAGTCAAATGCTCTTGTTATCTTCTTTGCCATCAGAGGAGCATGATCCAGCAGTTTCAGTCCTGCTTTGGGGATTACAGGATGTTAAGACTCTGCTCTGCCAGTGCTGCTCCATATCACTGTGGGCATGTCCTTGAAGATTACCTCCAATCAAGGATCTGGGCTGAGGAATCAAGAGAGCTTCTTCTGAGGCACTACAAAGCTTTACAAGTATCTGATTTCAGTGGAAGGTAAAAAGGAAATGGAACTAAGAAGAGTAGGCAAGGGAAAGAGAGGTCTCAAAACTGTGAACCACAAGAAAACCTACTGTGAGCATGAGGATGAGAAAGGTAGTGGTAAATGCTAATTGCCAAAGCAAAAGCCAGAGTCCAGAATGGTTAAGGTTGGAAGGGACTACCAGAGGTCATCTAGTCCAAGCTCCCTGCTCCAGCAGAGTCACCCAGAGCACATCAGTCAGGATTGTGTTCAGCTGGGCTTGGAATCTCTCCACAGCCTCTCTGGGCAGCCTGGGCCAGGGCTCTGCACCATCACAGCAAAGAAGCTTCTCCTCACATTCAGGTGGAATGTCCTCTGCCCCAGAGCTCCCAACTCCCAAAATACAACAGGCAGGTACTGAATTAACACTCCACATTCACCCTTGCCCTTCTCAGACCACAACCAAGAAGCAGAGCTGGACCCTCCTCAGCTGGAGAAGGTACTAACCCTCATTTCCCCTCAAGCAGTCAGGCTGCTACAGGTCAGTTACTCCTTGCTCCTCTTGTAACTGGGCCATTAAACAATAGATAATCCATGCAGAAGGAGACTAGACAAGGTGGTGTCTGACCCAAATGCAGCTGGGACTTGAATTTTCGTCCATGTTTTCAGTACCTGCAGAGAACAAGTGCAGTGGAGCTGCTGCCAGGCTGTGACACCAACCCAAGAGCATTCAAATGCATCATAGACAAGATCAGATGTCCTGACACAGTACATCTTCTCAACTGCTCATTTCTTCCATGCCCTTTTCTACTTGCAAGGCAGATAAATTGATTGGAAAGGACTCAGACAGGAGAACCTTCCACTCTTTCTTCCCAAGGGACAGCCTCACATATACCCAATCTACTACTGACTTCCACGGCATCAAAATGGCAAGTAAGGTACCTTGCCCCAACCCAGTGAGTTAAGACTCTAGAAGATTTGCTTTCTTGGTAAAATGCTGCTTTGTCTATTAACATTCTCCACCCTCTGCCCCAAGCTCTCTTTTATTGCATTTTCCTCCCATGTCCATCATCATTTAAGCAGTTGTTCACCTTGCTCCCTGCTCCTAGCAGTCTGGTTCTGGCTCCTCTTCCTCCTGTCTGCACTCTAATGACACACTAACTATTCTTCTGCACTCCTTTTCATCTCCCTCTTCCACAGTCCCTCTTTGTTCCATGCCCTCTCAATGTGCCCTCTGCTCAGCAGCCATTCTTTTTGCTCCTGACAGCTTCCATGGACTCACCATCTATTTCCTTACAACCTGCTGGGTTTTCTTCAGGGCAACCTTCACATCAATCTTTTTAATTTTCATTTCTGGTCATAAAAAAATCTGTCCTTTGATCCTCTTGCATTTCCCATCTCCTTCCTGTCCATTACTTTTCCCCTAGTAAAACTCTGTGAATTATCTGCCTTTGTTGCCTCTTTTTCTCTGCTGATAACCTTCCCTTGCCATCATCAGCTTTCTCGGGCTGCTGCAGGCAGCCAGCCAGAGCAGGGAGATGCCTCTGGGAAGAGTCAGCAGCTCTGCCTGCAGGTACTGCCTAGGGAACAGAGCAGGGCAGAAGCAATCAGCTCTGCTTTGTAAGGACAAACAGACATTGTTAGCCAAGGCCAATCACAGCACCTTGTAGAGAGACCTGAGCATCATGCTCTCCTGCTATCTGCCTCTTGGCTGTCTCTCCTTTAAAATGACCTCATTTTAAGCACTAATAATATTCTAGCATTCAATCTTTTTTTCTTTTTGAGTTTTTGTGTTAATTACTGGCACTGTCTGTTACCTCTCAGCAGTACAAGATGTATCTAGAGTAATCAAGCTGTGTAGTTAGAAGCAGCACAGGTTATGTCCGTACTGCTGAAACAACCCAGCCCAGGGCTCAGTCCTTGACCACAAGCCCAAGCCCCATGCAGCAGCCCCTTCCCCAGGGACTCTGCTCTATGCTCTCTCCTGGATTTCCTCCTGTCTTCCCAGCTCACAGCCTGCAGTAATGCCAGGGCTAGGTTACAGCCTGGGTACTTCAGCACAGCCCAAGGCTATGTGCTCGGTGTCCTGAGGCACAGTACAGGGGCACAAGGAGGAACTAAGGGTGCAAGGGCAGCTCAGAAGGTCAAGGACTATCCTCAGTGGAGGGAGCTGAATCCTCTCAGGTATGGTCTTGTTCATATAACCTACAAAGAGTACTTAAAGCAAATTTTGCTTTTAATTACAACTACACTTGGAGTTTGTCTTAAAGGCAATCAATTACTGGGTACTGGGTCCAGTTCTGGGAACAACAGGTCAAGAGAGACAAGGAACTACTGCAGAGAGTCCAGCAGAGGCTAGGAAGGTGCTGAGGGCACTGGAGCATGTGTGGCAGGAGGAAAGGCTGAGAGCCCTGGGGCTGCTGAGCCTGGAGCAGAGCAGAGCCAGAGGGGAGCTGCTCCATGCTGAGCAAGAGCTGAAGGGTGCAGGGGGCAAGAGGCTGGGGCCACACTCTGCTCAGTGGTGCCCAGGGCCAGGCCAAGGGGCAATGGGCACACACTGGAAGGCAGCAGGTTCCATGGGAGCAGGAGGAGCAAGTTGTTTGGTGTGAGGGTGCAGAGCCCTGGCCCAGGCTGCCCAGAGAGCTTGTGGAGTGTCCTTGTGTGCAGAGCTTGCAAGCCCAGCTGGAGGTGATGCTGGGCAAGCTGCTGGGGGTGAGCCTGCTTTAGTAGAGGGATTGGACTGGATGATCCAAGGAAGGTAGGTCCCTTCCAACCCCTCCAGTCTGTGTCTCTGTGACTAGTCTCCCCTCTGCTTTCACCATGAATGTTCATAGCAATGGGAAGAACCTGAGTACCAGGACCTGAGAGTGAAACAAGGACTAAGCTGCTTCTTAGCACAGATGAACCATAACTGTGCCACAGATGTAAGGAAGATCCCACACCAACTATGTTTCCATTAAAGGCCAAGCAAGGGAAAGCTCATACTGCAACTTAATCAGCCAGACCCATCTTGCCAGCTTGGTTTGTTTTTACTGTGTGCAAAAGCTGCCATTTGACAGAGGCTACACACAAGCCCATGGCTTCACAAGCTACACTAACCTTTTAATTCTCCCATAAATGCAATTAGCTTACAGGGAGAAAAATGCTTGGACAGAAGCACTCCCCAGCTGCAACATCTGAAATTGTCTTAGGGAAAGCCAATCCATAGAGCCCAGCCTGGGAACCAAACTTCCCATGGGCACTGAGAGACTGCTGTTGAGTCTGCATTTTTATCCCATGGATCAATGTAAGTCAACACTTTTCAATGTCATAATCCCTCCCATTTATCCATGGTCTACTGGATCTTTTGTTTTTCCATTTAAAACACCATGTTCCTATTAGTACTGTGATCAAGGAAGCTATCCAGGGAAAAGATCGATGCCTACAGCCATTTTCTGCAGGGCTGCAGTGGGAGCATTCTTCACTTCTCCATGGATTTCTTTGCAAGCACAGGTGCAGCAAGTGATCCCCAGCACTGTGCTGCTCATTGAGCTTTCACAAGCTGGGTCCTGGCAGCCAGTCTATTCAACTGCAAACAAACAGGCAGCAGGGAGGTAAAAACCACAAAGATCAGGAATCCATTTGTAACTGGATTCCATTTCCTCCATGCAGTTGCCTTTCCTAAGGGGCAAGCAGTTGTCCTGCATGCTGCTTTCTCTGCAGGATCACTTCTGCCATGGGAATATGGGAATAGCTCAGCTGCTGCCACAGCAATGCTGCACACTCAGACATGGGCAATCCATTCATTTTACAAGCACCAGGATATTGATACTTGCAAAGAATCCTCTTTCTGACACAGAACTACTCCTCTCTGCTGCTGTGACAAGGCTGTGAGTGTGGATGCACTTAGGAGAGTCATTGTCATGGCTAGGCTTCACGAACAAAGCTCCAGGGAGGGCTCCATCCATGCTCCTCCTCAGCGCCTTTTCCAAGCGCGCTGATAAAAAGAGGATAGCAGATAGCACCCTCGAGCCTAGCAATGGATATTTTTTAGGTGAGACACAGCATGTGCAGAGCTGGACCCACCCTTTAGTCCTAAGGTTCATCTGCCAGGGCCTAGCAAGCTTGGACACTGGCAGCCAAGTCCTTAGGATGGAGGTTTAACCTCTTAGCTGGAAGGCCTTACAGGGCTAAACGAGCTCCATCTGCCCGGGTTTGGAATCAGAGTTGTCCTTCTCCTAGGATGAGTGCCAGAAGGCTAATGAGCTCATCCTACCCATCCAAGGATTCTAGGAACATGGGTATCACTCCCCACACTTTCCCGTGGGCAATGAGTTTAATGCTCCCTCTGCTGTGGGCACAGTTATGGCACCAGGGGCCACAGGAGAACACAAGGGATTTTCAGACTGTGCCTGATTTAGGAGAGTGATTCTTAGGAAAACCCTTCACAAGAATGAAAAACCCCAACTCCTATCACATTTTAGAAAGGTCTTATAGGTGTTTTGTGAACAGCTCTAGAGATACAAAGTGATCCAGAGGAACTCCATCAAAAACTACTCAGTGAAGATTTCATTTAGAGAGTTACCATCTGATCACTAAGTTTGCTCAACAATAAGCAAAGTCATTATTTACTCCAAAAATGTCACAATTTCAATATGCTCCCTAATTAGTACAAGGATCTTTTAGCTGTGAAGAGACTCCAAATCCTGTCTGCCTTGGATCCCTGTAGAGTTCACACTAGTGATGGTCCTATGTAGTTCCAGAAGAATAAGCTATATTGTGCACTACCTCCTGCACTAGCTACTGGAATCTTTCTGGTCAGTGATGGCACAGGAAGCAGCACTAAACCATGGAGGTATCAGAGTGAAAGGGCATGACTTTTATCACTGTAATGCTGTCCTGTCCTAGCAGACATACCTACTCAGCCTGACAGCTTGTGAACTAAACCAGCACTTCAATAAGGGAAAGAAATGAATGAGAACTAGGACACATCCCTTTCAAAGTCTGTAGATGACATAGCTATAGGATTAGAGACAACATAGAATCATAGAATCCTAGAATGGTTTGGGTTGGAAGGGACCTCTGGAGCTCATCTAGTCCAACCCCCCTGCAGTGGGCAGGGACATCCCCAACTAGAGCAGCTTGACCAGAGCCCTGGCAAGCCTCACCTGCAATGCCTCCAGGGATGGGAACTCAACCACCTCCCTGGGCAACTGGTCCAGTGTTCCACCACCCTCGTGGGGAGGAACTTCTTTTTAATATCCACTCTAAATCTACTCCTCTCTAATTTAAAACCATTGCCCCTTGTCCTTTCCCTGCAGGCCTTTGCAAACAGGCCCTCTGCAGCCTTCTTGCAAGTTCCCTTTAGGGACTGGAAGGTCACTAGTAGGTCCCTTGAAGCCTTCTCTTCTCCAGGCTGAACAATCCCAGCTCCCTCAGCCTGTCCTCAGAGCAGAGGTGTTCCAGCCCCTGAGCATTCTCGTGGCCTCCTCTGCACCTGCTCCATCAGCTCCATGTCCTTTGTGTGTTGAGGGCTCCAGAACTGGACCCAGTATTGCAGAGGAGGTGTGAGCAGAGCAGAGTGCAGTGGCAGAATCACCTCTCTGGCTCTGCTGGCCACGCTTCTCTTGCTGCAGCCCAGGATGCCATTGTGCTTCTGGGCTGCCAGCGTGCACTGGTTGCTCATGGCCAGCTTCTCAGCCACCAGCACCCCCATAAATCAGTAAAGACTGACTCTCAGTTAGTAAACAACAGGTTTAGAGTTAACAATTCCTTTCTGGCACCAAACAATTGACAACTAAGATTGACATGGCATCAAAAGTTAAAGCAGTTAGGGGCAGAGATCTCACTGAGGTTCTAGACCACTATGGTGCAGTCATGGCTGTGCTGGACACTTGTCACCTCTTACCTTTTGTTTCTCAGCTTTGGAATACCATGTGGCTTGGGTGTTTTACATTTAACTCACCCCTGCATAGTTCAGGGTTTGTGACTGACATGTGGCAATTGTGAACCACTAGCCATGGTCAGGACTTGTCTTGCAATAAAGGGATTAGTAGAAAAAAATCATCAGGAATAAATAAACCCTATGCTCTGGTTCTTTACATTGTATTTTACTGGGTTTATTACAAATAGCCACAAAAACATTTCTCTGTCATGTAAAATATCCTGTGCAATCCTGCAGAGGATGTAGTTCACCAGTACTACTGCAAAGGAGAGCCCACTGCTCAGTGCACTGCTGTGACCATGAGTAGCTGCAGAGGGAAGGGCTGCTAAGAACAGAGTAAAGCTCTCTAAAGAAATGCAGGCATGGAACTCCAGTAGCAGGACCCTACTTCCACCTTTTGAAGCTCCAAAGCAAGGCATGAATGTCACTTAGCTGCTCCCAACAGCCTTCTTTGGAAGAGCTTCTGTTTCTCTACTGAGTATACAGAGTGCTTCGGGAGGACAGATGGCTGAGAGGCAGCTGAGAAGAGAATGTAAAGTTGAGTGAAGTTTCCTTATGAACCCTGATTGCAGAGGTGCTGGGTCTGGTGCCTAAATACACACCTGTTCTCCCTGGAAAATGGGATCTGAGCATCACAAAGAGATTTTTTTATCACCATTAACCTCAAAAGGCAAGATCACCATACTCTTACCCTCAATTCTCTCACTTGGATTGAGTGCCAAATACCTGCATTGCCAGAGTAGCATGAGTACCACTTACATTCACCACAGACTCCTTGAATTTGATGTGGAGCCTGTAATTGGAAAGTGCAATGATGGCATCCTCTGCTCGGCCAACGTACTCCGTGCTCTCCCCATGGAGCTCAATGAATGGCACCTGCACAAGGGGAGAACAAGCTCTCAGAACCATTCACCCAAAACACACAACTCCTGTAAGCATAGACTCAAGCACACAGCATCAGAAAACCAGAATCATAGCACTGTCAGGGTTGGAAGGGACCTGAAAGCTCCTCTAGTGCCCCAAGCCCTGTGCCTGCCCTGGGCAGGGACANCCCAAACTAGCTTCTCAGCAGCAAGAGGTAATGGTAGCATTTAACATCCTTAGTGATACTGGCTTTAAAAACACAGTTCTGAACTATGGAATAAACCCTAGCAGCTGAAATTACTACATAAGTAAAGGCTGTATTTTTCAGACCCTCTAAGGAATCTCTTGTAATGAACTGCACAAGTTCTCTGTCCTCCTAACAGTACAGGAGCATTTCAAGCGGAAATGAGCACAGCAACAGGAGAACACCCAAAAGCAAATGCTCCAGCAGAACACAGAGGTCAACTCGAGCCACTGTGAGCTGAACTGGCAAGGAGCAGTGTGGTGATTACCTGCAGGTTCTCATCCTCTCGGATCAGCTGCTTCCTGGGAAAAATCTGATTAGCCTGGATGCATTCAAGGCTGTGCTGAGTCTCTTCATCCTAAGAAACAAAGCATTACAGTTCCCTCCAGCACTGTCACTTGCTGCCTCCCTCATCACGCAGCAAGCTGTCCAGGAGCCGCAAAGAGCTCTGACAGGAGCAAGTGCTCAGAGAACTGAGCTATCAATAACTTCCTAAAGTTACTCAACTTTCAAAGCCAAGCACTCAAACAACTCAGAAAGATACCAAAAGCAGGGTTCCTTCCTGGAGCCTGATTAATAAAGTCATTTTAAAGCAAAATGTGTAATTGTATGAGGAAAAAAACCCAACCATCAGCCTAGTCTAGCACAAGACAAACTTCAACAATCCCACATGAATTCTGTCATGCTTTTTAGCCTTTAGCCTCTTCTGCTCTGTACCAGAGCCTACAAATCCCTTCTGCTTACCATGACAGGCCCTGGATAGGAGGAGAAATCCTCTTCTTTACTCACAATACTTGGAGGCTCTTCTTCACTTCTTAAAATCTAGAGAAAGAGAAAAGCATGATGAAGAGGTTAAATCCATTTTCTGTCAGCAGACACATGCAAATTCACTTTGCAAGACTGAGAGCTCAGCTGTTAGAAAACCTGCAGATGGTGATTCACAACCCAGAGGGATTGCTGTGATCAATTAAGTCTGATCTGTTATTAACACAGTTGTTGGAGCCTCCTGAAGTCAGTTTGTTTCAACTATGGTATATGAATTAAGAGTTTATGGATCAATACAATTTCTCCTTTGACAGTTATGACTCATTTTCTCCATCCATGGATGTATCCAAATATCCATTTCCTTGCACTGACTTTTCCAAGAGCTCCAGATCACTATACACTAGTGACTTCCTCCCTCCACTAATAGTTAGTTCCCTGATATTTTATCATCTGCAAATTTTCTGGAACTATTATAAAGCAATTATTAGGAACCAAAAGATGGAAGTGAATACAGGAGTTACAATTTGGTTTAAAGAATTGTCTGTTCTAGTTTGAGTCCAAATAAGGTATTCCATGCCATAGAGGTCATATTAAGTCCCTGAGGCTTTTGATATCCAGCATGGGCTTTGGGGTCTCTTGCATGAGGGTGAACACCAAACAAAAAGGTGGTTAATTAAGTTAATTAGCAGGTAATTAGGGACTAGAGTGTATATATAAGGAGAGGTCTGGGTCTCTACCCAGCCAGAAGGCTGAGCACCTGAGCCCTGGGAAGATCAGAAGCACCCATCTCTGTTCTGCCTTCAGTCCCTGAAGGTTGAGAAGCTGAGCCCTGTGAAGCTCAGCAGCCCAGCTCTGTTCCTCCAGGACTCTCTCTGTTCTGCCTTCCATCTCAATCCAAGAGTTTCTGAGTTCCAGGACCTAGCTCCTGAGCCCTGCCTGCTGCTGAGTCCTCCTGCTGCAGCATCAGTGGGGAGGGAGTTACCAACAAGGGGGTTTGGTTCTGGTACTGGGTTTGTGTGTGTGTGTATACTCTTCATTTTCTTGTAGTTATTTTCATTCAAGTAGTTGAAGTTCCATTTCTAATTTGCAAGTCTCTCTCTGTTAATTTCCCCTGTTCCTCCCTGGCGTGGGGGAAAGGGGATAACACAGACTATCTTGTCCCTGGCTTGGTGGCTGACCCAGCCCTAACCTGTGACATTGCCTTTATTCCATTTCTTAAATTCAGGTAGGTTATTCTCTTTTTAATTTTTTTCCCCTGTTTTATGGGGATTTACAGCCTACAGCACATAAAAGTCCCAAGTTCAGTCAGTTCTCAGTTTGCATGTCACCTTACTTACAAATATATTTCAGTTTATCAGTGCTGTGGTTGCTAGAAAAGCCCTTTGGCTCCATCAGCTGAGCAGAGCAGCACTGCAGGAAGCACTCACTACAGCCTCTATATTCCACACTATACATCTCTCTGTAATACTCCCTAGTTACAAAGGGAACAGGAGCACCAGATGCACATATTGTGACACTAAACCACCCCAACTGTTTGAAAACCACCAGTGAGAAGAGAGCATTAATCACCCTCTGTTAAATAGCATCATCTCTAACAATAAAATGCCTTTGCATATCCAGAAAGAGCCCAGAAAAAGCTTTGCAGCTTGCTTCCAAAGAACGTGTATGTGTGTGTGCACATATGAAAGGAAGAAATGATGAGCACAATCAAGCTGAACCTGTCACTAACTCACTAACAATGAATGCAAAAAGACATCAAATCCCTATTCTAAATAAGGGAAATAAAAGCTAGAAGACTCGACAGAAGTCTGAATCTGTCAACTATGGAAACTGCTATGGAAGAATAAAAACCAGCAGAGAAATTTCCATGCCTGCAAGAACAAGAGAGCAGGAACACTCTTTTATCAGAAATGAAGGGGAGAAAGAAATGCTGCTGCCAACAGCAGGAGGAAGACACTATTATTGCTAATAGTGGTTTAAAGAAAGCAGAATTATTTAACATTTTTGGTTGTAAAGAAGCAGAAAGACAGCTCATATGTAACCCATGCTGTAACTGCTGACAAGACTCAGAGAATCCCAATGATAAAACTCAAAAGGCCATGGATCTTCAGCAGATGAGAGGACCTAAAATTCCAGCACTGGTACTGAAAACAAGAGCTTGTGTCTGACTGCAGCATGACTTGGTGTTTTGGGTACACTTATCTTCCAGAAGCACCTTGCCTCTTGACATGCAGATACCAAGAAAGGAAGGGTGCAGTGGCAAGCTCCAGTGCAGCTGCTTTCAGCTCCTAAGCTCTGCTTCTCCCTGCATGCTTTTCAGATCCAGGGGTGGCTCCATTCTCCTTATTCCTCAGCATGTAAAAGATGTGTCTCCTGCTCAACCCCATGTGGCACCATAGCTGCCTAAGTGACAGGCTCCTCTGTCCCATCAGCTGCTGGTACAGCTCAAACACTCCTAGAAACATTTTGGTTGGAAAAGGGCTTGAAGAACACCAAGTCCATTAACCAGCAGTGCCAGGTCACTGCTAAGCTCCAGCACAACACCTCCATGGCTTTTCAACCCCTCCAGGGATGGTGACTCCACCACTGCCCTGGGCAGCCTGGGTCAGGCCTTGACAACCCTTTGGGGGAAGAAATTGTTCCTAATGTTCAACCTAAACCTCCCCTGGTGCAACTTGAGGCTGTTTCCTCTTGTCCTATCACTTGTTCCTTGGGAGAAGAGACCAACCTCCACCTCAATCCAGCCTCCTAGAAAGGCACAGACTGGATTAGCTTCGAGGGATATATTCTGACATGATGATGATTCAGGAGAAGATGGGTTTAAAAACTGGAAAACCTGAACAAATTTCCTCCCCTATCTTTAAAATCATGATGAGCTGGCTGACCACATGCAGAGGGTAGTGGTCAATGGCTCGATGTCCAGCTGGAGATCAGTGCCAAGTGGTGTCCCTCAGGGCTCTGTGCTGGGGCCTGCACTGTTTAATATTTGTATAAACACTATGGCCAGCAGCATTGAGTGCACCAGCAGCAAGTGTGCAGATGACACCAAGCTATGGGGTGCTGGGGATAAGTTGGAGGGGCAGGATGTCATCCAGAAGGACCTGGACAAGCTGGAGAGGTGGGCCCAGGGGAACCTCAGGAGCTTCAACAAGACCAAGTGCAGGGTCCTGCACCTGGGTCAGAACAATCCCCACTATCAATCCAGGCTGGGGGATGAGATGATGGAGAGCAGCCCTGCAGAAAAGGCCTTGGGGTGCTGGTGGCTGAGAAGCTGGCCATGAGCAAACAGTGCACNGCAAGCTGATCTAGTTGGGGATGTCCCTGGCCACTGCAGGGGGGTTGGACTAGATGAGCTCCAGAGGTCCCTTCCAACCCAAACCATTCTAGGATTCTATGAGCTCAGGCAATCAGCTCCCAAGCCTGCAGCCAGCCAGAGGAGCCATGGCATACTGCTATGAGGCCATCTCCATCAGTTCCTGCAGGCAGCTGGAACCACAGCCACCTTCTCACAGTGCCAGTTCTGCTCTTCAAGTCATTAACAACAACAACATTTCCAGATCAATTCATCTAGACAATTCATGTACAACTTGAACAAAGCTCTAAACTTTAACAGTAAAGCCTCCTGCCTCTAATAAATCCCTTGCTATTTCAGGAAATTCCTTCAGCTCCAGGCACAACTATCAAGGAAACACCAACCTAATTAAAAAGATGAACTTAATTTCAAATCTAAAGCCTCCTTAGTCTCACTGATGAGAAGTTTTAATCCATCAGGCACTGTGCTGGAACACAATTATTCTTTGATATTTCAGACTGATGAGATAGATTTAAATTTTACTATATAACCACCTACATATTAACAAAACCAATATTAGCTTAGAAAATGAGGTTCTTTAAAATGTCTTACAGCTGTGCTCCTAAAATCCAGCATAAACCACCAGCAGAGACCACCCAAAACACTGCAGAGACATAGTTTCTTATCCCAACTGCTGCATTCAGCTGCAAAACAGCTTCTGCCATAACACTGTGGCTTTGACATGAATGGGAGAATCTTCCTTTGCAAGATGAATTTAAGGGAAGCTGTGTAGAGGAAATATAGTGATTTTAGTTTTAATCAGGATTATCAGATGTAAACCATGATGTTGCCAAGAGAAGTGGCACAGGCACTTGTAAGAACACTCCTAAAACAAAGAGTTTGCACACTCACACTGCTTCTAGGTATCAGTGAAAAGATTCCCCAACTGCCACCACAGGGAAGTACTTCTAAAACTGCTGGCAAAAATAGCAGGGAGTAGTGAATTGGTAGCATGAAGTTCACTGATCTGATGGACAGGGAATATAGCAAAAGAAGTACTTCATCTCCCCCAGCACAGTCTGAAAATCCCTTGGNTTCATCTCCCATCATGCCAACAAACTGATCCCACTGCCCCCAGCATCTCCTGATCACTTGGTTGAGCACAAGGGAAGGGAGCAGGGGCAGGGACCACACGCCATGCTCAGTGACAGCCCACACTGAAAAGGTAGGGATTACCTCTGAACCCACACTGCCAATCCCAAAGCTTTTGAGCAGGGTCTGTTGGGACAGGACAAGGGGTGATGGTTTTAAGCTAAAAGAGGGAGATTTAGACTAGAAAGAAGGAAGAAATGTTTCACACTGAGGGTGGTGAGAGCCTGGCCCAGGTTGCTCAGAGAGGTGGGAGATGTCCCATCCCTGGAACCACACCAGGTCAGGTTGGTTGGGGCTGTGAGCATCCTGCTCTAGCTGCAGATGTCCCTGCTGGCTGCAGGGGGTTGGCCTCCATGACCTTAAAAGTTTCCTTCCCAGCCAACCCATTCTATGAGTCCTTGATATGATGCATCCATCCCCGTCCATACATTTAACCAGCTCTTCCAGGATAGTTGTATGAACAGATAAATGATCACAGTGCCTGTGTAACACTTAGTAAAGAGATTCTTTACCCTTACTTTAAGAGAACCATAGATTGGCTTAGGTTGGAAAGGAGTTCCAAGATCACCAGGTTCCAAGCCCTGCCATGGGCAGGGATGCCACCACTAGAGCAGCTTGCCCAGGGCACATCCAACCTGGCCTAGAACACTGCCAGGGATGAGGCATCCACAACTTCTCTGGGCAGCCTGTGCCAGTGTCTAACCACCCTCTGAGGCAAGAATTCCTTCCTAACATTCAACCTAAATCAGTCCTCCTTCAGTTTGTACCTATTCCCCACTGGCCTGTTGCTTTCTGACTAGGTAAAAGTCTCTCCCTCTCCCTTTTGTAAGCCCCTTCAGGTTCTAGAAGGCTGCTATGAGGTCTCACAGTATCATATTATGTTAGGGGTTGGAAGGGCCCTAGAAAGATCATCTAGTGCAACCCCCCTGCCAGAGCAGGATCACCTAGACCAGCTCACACAGCAATGTGTCCAGGCAGCTCTGCAATGGCTCCAGACAAGGAGACTCCACAGCCTCCTGGGCAGCCTGGGCCAGTGCTCTGGCACCTGAACTGCAAACAAGTTCCTCCTCATGTTAATACTAAACCTCCTGTGCTCCAACTTGCTCCCACTCCCTCTTGTCCTACCATTGGATGCCATGGAGCAGAGCCTGGCTCTCTCCTCCTCACACTCATCCTTAACATATTTATAAACATTCCTGAGGTCTCCTCTCAGTCTCCTCTTGTCCAGGCTGAAGAGACCCAGCTCTCTCAGCCTGTCCTCCTAGGGCACATGCTCCACTCCTTTCAGGATCTTGCTGGCCCTGGGCTGGACTCTCTCCAGCAGCTCCCTATCCTTCTGGAGCTGAGGGGCCCACAACTGGACACAGCATTCCAGGGGAGGCCTCCCCAGGGCACAGGAGAGGGGAGAAGAACCTCTCTGGCTCTGCTGGCCACGCTCCTCTGAATGCATCCTAGGATGCCATTGGCCTCTTGGCCACAAGGGCACATTGCTGCCTCATGGGCATCCTCCTAGCCACCAGCACTCCGAGAGCTTTTTCCCCAGGGCTGTTCTCCAACAGATCAGTCCCCAGAGCCCCCTCTTCTCCAGGCTGTACAACCCCAACTCTGTCAGCCTGTCCTCCCAGGGGAGGTGCTCCAGCCCTCCAGAGTGGCCTTCAAAGGGAGAACCAGAACGTTCTTCATATTGCCAACTCCAGCAAGGCTCTCTGTTGGATCTGCCCTACACTCATGAACACACCATGCTGCTCTGAACCACAGCTTGCTACAAACTGGCTCCAGAAGTCCAACCTCAGCTTGCCCCAGACCATTTTATTTGCCATTAGGTGCTGAATGGAACCAGAATTCTCTAACTGGCAAATAATCAGCTCTTCTATGACAGTGAAAACCACCTCCTAGAAATGGAAATGCTCAAATACAGCTTAGATAATAACTGACCAAGAGAACTTCTTCATAAAAGGAGACTGTGCAGTGAGATGGATTGGGAACTGGCTGAAGGACAGAGCCCAGAGAGTTGTGGTCAGTGGAGCAGAGTCTAACTGGAGGCCTGTGACTAGTGGTGTGCCCCAGGGGTTAGTGCTGGGGCCAGGACTGTTCAATATATTCATCAATGATCTGGATGAAGGAGTAGAGTGTTCCCTCAGCAAGTTTGCACATGATACCAAGCTTGGAGTANAAGAGGGAATGGGAGCAAGCTGGAGCACAGGAGGTTTAGTATTAACACGAGGAGGAACTTGTTTGCAGTTCAGGTGCCAGAGCACTGGCCCAGGTTGCCCAGGAGGCTGTGGAGTCTCCTTGTCTGGAGCCATTGCAGAGCTGCCTGGACACATTGCTGTGTGAGCTGGTGTAGGTGCTCCTGCTCTGGCAGGGGGGTTGCACTAGATGATCTTTCTAGGGCCCTTCCAACCCCTGACATACTGGGATACTGTGAAAGCACCTTCAAAATTCAGGCTTTTGCTCAGAAACAGGATCACATCTAAATAGTAGCTAGCTTATACACAGTGTAGCGAAACTTGGGTTTATTGTTACAAACAATACTGTATTTTGGTCAGGACTGAGGCCAAAAGAGGTTATGTTATCAATTTACTGTGCTGCCCTTTCAACCGGGGTTTCACATCTATTAAATTACATCCAAAAAAGAGCTTACTCTTGTAATTCTCCATCCTTATGTTCTGCTTGAAAGGATAAATGATTAGTAAAGGTTGTAACCTCAGACTTTGTTCAGCCACTATGAGAATGTCTTAATTATCTTTTGTTTCAGATGTGCCTTCTGGTCTAAATTATGTACATAATTAAGACTAGCAATAACCATCTGTGTGCTAGTGATTCTAAACAAAAAGGATTAAGGATAGTTTCAATTCACATCTATTTAAATTTAGTTGGACTTACAGCAATGCAAAAGAAAAACTGAAGGGAAGAGTAGAAGTGCCCAAATGTGTCACTTTGTGTCCCTGCCTTCCCTGTCCACATCCTGAATTCCAGCTCTTTTAGCACCAAAATCAAAGTGAGTTGACCTTCAGCCTCAAAAAGCAGAGTTATGTCCATGCTGTGACCCAGCTGCCTGGTGACTTTGAGACAGGAATCCCAAGGTTCTGGCAAGAAAACCTGAGACTGACATATTCCAGAATATGATCTAGCTTTAGCAGAAGATGCTTCTGTGTCAAAGTGAAAACACTTCCTCCCCTTTCACAGGGGAAGGAAATCACTCTGAGCTAAGGAGAAACACTTAGCTTCCCACCTTTCAGAAGCTGACAGCAAGGTTGCTCTCTTTCCTGGCATTGCCTAGAGAAGTAACTGAAAGCTTCCATGAGCATTCCCTGGGGAAGCAGCTTGCAGTGTGGACATGTGGACACTACTCAGGAGTAGGAGCAGGACAAAGAATCCTGTTTGAAGACTGAGCACAACAACAATCACAAGTTTGCTTTGTTTTTTTAGTTAATAATTCAAGGTTGCAAATTCCAACTGAGTAAAACAGGTTTCTGTGTAACATCTTGGAAATTAATTAATTGAGTAATCCATGATAACTGTAGAATCTCCCTTCAAGCTCATCTTACCATAATAATACAATCAGCTTACCAAAGAATGAGAGAGAATAAACCAGTTCTCTTCTTCCCAGAAAGGGTCAAAGGAGACTCTGCTGACACTTCACATTGGCAACTGCAAAGAAAGGGACAGCACTTTAAAATAAAACCTTCACTTGGAAAAAAAGCACTTCTTAAAGAGCTAGCAACTCTACAAGAAATTCAACTGTTATGTTAGCTTGTCTTCATTAAAGAAGAAAAGTATTACAGAATCATTAAGGTTGGAAGAGATGTCTAAGATCAAGTCCAACCATACCTATCACTTCCATGGCACTAACCCATGGCCCTGAGTAGAGCAGCTAAATGTTTCTCCAACCCCTCCAGGGATGGTGAGTCCAGCACCTCCCTGGGCAGCCTGGCACAACACTTAACAACCCTGTCAGGGAAGAAATTCCTCCTGACATCCAATTTAAACCTCTCCTGCTGCAACTTGAGGCTATATCCTCTCATCCTCTCACTGTTAGCCCTGCAGAAGAGACCTACCCCCAGCTCACTCCAACCTCCTTGCAGGGAGTTGGAGAGAGCGCTAAGGTCTCCCCTGAGCCTCCTCTTCTCCACACTAACCAACTCCAGAAACTCCTATTAACTCCTATGTAAGTCATAACTACTGAGATCCGAGTGTGCTCAAAGAGGGAATTCACCAGTTGGATTCTGTAGGTACATGTGTGCAGGTTCAGGTCTCTCCTCTGCTAAGGAACAGATCAGAAATTGGAATCACAAAGCAACTCACTTCTTATTTTTCCAAGCTCTTTGGCACACAGAAGTGGGGGAAAAAAATACTTAGCAATATGAACTCCAGGAGAGCTCTTAGAGAAGATCCAATTGGCTTTGTAGTGAGCTTCAAGAATGCTTGTTAATGTTACACTAAAATTAGCTTTCCCCCTCCCTTTCTTCAACAAGAAAGCAGTTGAAGACCCAGAAACAGTGCCTATTACCCAAGTCCTTTTGGACAAAGGTGTAGAAAGGCCAAGGTAAACAGCAACATTTGTGTGATCCCATTCCTCCCAAGCCTTATCTTTTTGACTTTCCAAGTATTGTACAGATATTTACTCAAAATTTTATTTCAGTACTGTCACAAACACTTTTTTGTCACAAGTTTACATAGAGAAAATAGGTGACTTGCTTCACTCCTACACAGTCCCCTCAGGAGGTCCTCACAGACATCTAGAGCATGTGAGTGACTGCTGCTGGGACACAAAGTTCTGTCCCAAAATACCCAAACCCTAAAATTACAGTTCCAGACTAAACCCAACCATTCTCCATGCACACAAGCAGCCAGCCTGATGGAATACCACTCCCTGCACCCAGTGCAGCAGAGGATTTGCTCTTCCCAGTAACTTGGAAGCTATCCCAGCAGCACACTGCATGTGGACAGGCCTGGGAAGGCTAACTTTATAAACATATAATCCTGCTGCTAGGAATAGTTTGCTTGTCCTCTGATGTGCAACTAGTGATAACTTTCACATTCTGCTCCATTAAAAAGAAAAAAATCATCTCTGATTTTTTTTGCATTTATTGTGTCCTTTAGTTTATGGCTTATGACAGGGGAAAGAAATACTTTCAGTCCACAACACAGGAGATGTAATTTTAGGAGTAATGCAGTAGAGAGAAGTAGTTTAAGAAGGACAAACCTAGATGCACTGAGCAAAAGAAATTCTAACATTTCTGTGGAAACACTTGAGGGGAATGATCCCAAACTGGGAGGAGGAGTAGCTGCCACCCTGTCAGGCTGGGCTGCCATTCAGCCAGACCTGGAGAAGCTAACAGCTGCAGAAGAGGACCTTCATGTTCAACAAGGGCAAGCACAGAGTCCTGTCCCTGGGGAGGAATAACCCCATGGAGCAGGACAGGTTAGGGGCTGACCTGCTGGGAAACAGCTCCATGGAGAAGGACCTGGGAGTGATGCTGGAGAACAAGTTCCCCATGAGCCAGCAATGTGCCCTTGTGGCTAAGAAGGGCAATGGTGTCCTGGGATGCATTCAGAGGAGTGTGAGCAGCAGGGCAAGGGAGGTTCTCCTCCCCTTCTACTCTGCCCTAAGGAGACCACAGCTGGAGTGCTGGGTGCAGTGCTGGGATCAACAGGTCAAGAGAGACAAGGAGCTACTGCAGAGAGTCCAGCAGAGGCTCCCAAGATGCTGAGGGCACTGNCTAGGAAGATGCTGAGGGCACTGGAGCAGCTCTGGCAGGAGGAAAGGCTGAGAGCCCTGGGGCTGCTGAGGCTGGAGCAGAGCAGAGCCAGAGGGGAGCTGCTCCATGCTGAGCAAGAGCTGAAGGGTGCAGGGGGCAAGAGGCTGGGGCCACACTCTGCTCAGTGGTGCCCAGGGCCAGGCCAAGGGGCAATGGGCACACACTGGAAGCCAGGAGCTTCCAACTAAACAGGAGAAGAACTTGTTTGGTGCAAGGGTGCAGAGCCCTGGCCCAGGCTGCCCAGAGAGCTTGTGGAGTCTCCTCTGGAGAGATCTAGCAGGGGGTTTTGGACTAGATTATCTCCAGAGGTGCCTTCCCATCCCAACCATGCTAGGTTTCTGTGAATCTCAAACATATCTACATCTGGCTGACACCAGGATACTCTGCTGTAACAGCAAACACTCTGTGACTGATCAGAGTTGTCACAAACCTCAGCTAGGCATGAATTATCATTTTATAAAACAGTTTCTAAAAGCAGTATTTGGTTACCTGCAACAGAGCTCAACTTTGTGTTTTCAAATCTCTCTCAGCTCCCAAGCCAAATGCCAATTCCAACAGCTTGATGGCTTGCTCATTAAACACAGCAGCAGCAGAATGGACCCAGTTTGACTTGGAGGTACCAGCTTATCATGCAACAAGTTCAACTTTCCAGCAGCTTGGTTATAATACAAAGTAGCCTTTGACAGGAATGCTTAGCAAGCTTGTTCAACAAAAATAAGAAGCCACGAAAGCAGACCATGCAGCTCCAGAAGAACTCTTCAGGGACAGCTTCCTGGCCCCATCCTGGCTTTTCAAAAGGCAAAGCTACACATTTAAGGTAGCAGGAGGTAGACTTAAGTTTGTGTGGTTTAGGTCCAAGAAGAAAAGACCTTCAGAAAATCTGCAACAAGCTTCTGATTGAATTTAATGAGGTTTTGGAAGAAGCCACTGAATCTCCAGAGCTTTGTAGAGAAGTTGAAAAACAGGAGAGAAAACGTTCCAATGTAAGTGTTAATAATTCCACTTTCTTCTTGCCAGCATTCAGAGAAGCCTTTGCCATCCTCTCCCCAGCATTCCTCCAGCAAAGCTGCTAGGCACAGATAAGCACCTCAAGTGTTATCACTTCCTAAGGCAACAACTCATGCCAAAAAAAAAAAAAAAAAAGCTGACTGTAAGAAGAAACACTGCTGTGAATTCTACTGCCACCTCAAAACCACTAATTGCTTGAGGGAGGAGCAATCCCAACAAGTGCTGGAGAACTGTTTCATTAATTCATCCCCAAACATCCAAGGCTGCTGCCCTGCAGAGGGTGAGGCAGCCTCCCCTCCACCTGCTCCCTGCATTGGATCTTGAATAGATCCAGCACCACTAGGAAAACAAAGGGTGTAAACACACTGGTTTGGGTGGGAAGGGACCTGCAGAGTCATCTCTAAGAGGTCCAACCCCCTGCAGTCAGCAGGGACATCTGCAGCTAGAGCAGGTTGCTCACAGCCCCAACCAACCTGACCTGTGATAGTTGCAGGGATGGGACATCTCCCACCTCTCTGGGCAACCTGGGCCAGGCTCTCACCACCCTCAATGTGAAACATTTCCTCATATTATCCAGTCTAAATCTCCCTCTTTTAGTTTCAAACCATCACCCCTTGTCCTGTCACAACAGATCGTGCTAAAAATTCTGTTCCCATCTTGCTTCTAGACTCCCTTTAAGTACTGAAAGGCTGCAGTGAGGTCTCCCTGGAGCCTTCTCTTCTCCAGGCTGAACAAGCCCAGCTCTCTCAGCCTGGCCTCAAGGGAGAGTTTTCCTGTATCACAGTATCCCAGTATGTCAGGGGTTGGAAGGGCCCTAGAAAGATCATCTAGTGCAACCCCCCTGCCAGAGCAGGAGCACCTAGACCAGCTCACACAGCAATGTGTCCAGGCAGCTCTGCAATGGCTCCAGACAAGGAGACTCCACAGGCTCCTGGGCAGCCTGGGCCAGTGCTCTGGCACCTGCACTGCAAACAAGTTCCTCCTCAGCTTAATACTAAACCTCCTGTGGTCCAACTTGCTCCCATTCCCTCTTGTCCTACCATTGGATGCCATGGAGCAGAGCCTGGCTCTCTCCTCCTCACACTCACCCTTCACATATTTCTAAGCATTGCTGAGGTCTCCTCTCAGTCTCCTCTTGTCCAGGCTGAAGAGACCCAGCTCTCTCAGCCTGTCCTCCTAGGGCACATGCTCCACTCCTTTCAGGATCTTGCTGGCCCTGGGCTGGACTCTCTCCAGCAGCTCCCTATCCTTCTGGAGCTGAGGGGCCCACAACTGGACACAGCTTTCCAGGGGAGGCCTCACCAGGGCGGAGGAGAGGGGAGAAGAACCTCTCTGGCTCTGCTGGCCACGCTCCTCTTAATGCATCCTAGGATGCCATTGGCCTCTTGGCCACAAGGGCACATTGCTGCCTCATGGGCATCCTCCTAGCCACCAGCACTCTGAGAGCTTTTTCCCCAGGGCTGTTCTCCTGGATTCAGGAGAAAGCAACTAGAAGATGGAAAAGGAACAAGACCCTTTCAGTAAATCCTACAAAGTCAAACATATCTAATAAAGGCTGGAAAGCCAACTCTTCCTTCTCACAAGGCTCTCACATGCTCATAGCTGGTTTGGTTTAGATTCAAGCACAAGTGCTGAAGAACATCTCAACATCGCCCAATTTTAAACATGGAAGAAGTCATTCTGCCTCAGGGCTCCAGACTTAAGGTGATGTGAACAGGAACACTTCAATTCAGCATTTGCTTTGCACCATCATCTTAGGATCCTCCTCTGTGGACTATTTTGGGAACTTGGGCATTAGCTGAACACTAACTAGCACATAGGCCTTGCCTCCATTGTTTTTTCTTGGCAGATGCTATGGGAGAACAAAGCAGTTGGATGATAGATAAATCCTACTGTAACAGTGAAACATAAATAACATTACTGTGAGGGGAAATCCAGAATAATGGTTCCCAAGTTGTCCAACTTTCATCCCTGGAGATATTCCAAACCTGACCAGCCCTACTCTGAGCACTGTTAGACTACATGATCTCCAGTCTCTAGGACCAGTCTGTGACAATGTTTTCCTTGACATTTATTTCAATAAACCATTGCTGGGAAGAAGACTCCTGACAAGTTTTAATAAACATTTTTGTTTAATTAAGAGATGGGAAGTTGTCACTTCAGTTTCTTGGCTGAGAGGCTCTATCTGCCAAGACCAGAAGAGGTATGATTTGATAAGCATGAAGTGACAGAAGAAAAACTTTGGGGGTGACAAAAAACCAAATTTTGTCTAGTCACAGACAAAATTTTCTTCATAAAGAAGCCAAACTTGGTAACTAACTATTTTGAGGGTGTATTTTTCCCTCCCTGTGCTGAAATCCAGCATTTCTGCACAGGTTATGCCACACCATGTCACCACCTCACTGTTATGCAAGTACAGCTCCTGTTTAAGAGTTCTCTATTCCTGTTTACATTTCTCTGCAATATTCCTCTGCACTGACTGAACCTTCCCTTGCACCAGCTTATCACACACTTACCATTTCATCACCTTTGTGTTTGGCCACTTTCTGCTCAGCTTTAGCTTGCATATTGGCTATAGGTTGTTCTACTCTGGATTTTTCCTGGGGGATTTTAGCTTGCTTTCCCCCAAAACTATTTTTACCCTACTCTTAGTGTGCTAAGGAACAGGAACAGAGAGCTGCTATCAGCTACCTACCACGTGAGGTGATGTGGTTAGCTTGTGGCTAACCACAGAGGGGGTGAGAGCATTGGGACTGCTACCCAAGAGAGGCAGCTCCTGAGGCTAGGCAGCACAGGGCTGCTCCTCAGGAGAGGTTTAAACCACATACAGAGAGAAGGAGGGAGGTACTGTCTGGGTTCTACTGCCATGTGTCTTCTCTGTCAGAGTTACATCATTTCCAGCTGGAAAGCAGCTGAAGATGGAGTGTACACACCAACACTCAACTGCAGGGCAGAGAAGGCAGAGCTTATCA
Organism: Bucco capensis; assembly: GCA_013396975.1. Lineage (NCBI taxonomy): Eukaryota > Metazoa > Chordata > Aves > Piciformes > Bucconidae > Bucco > Bucco capensis. Next base: position 192,590 of record VWZO01025363.1, read on the forward strand.
AATCATGAACGTTGGAAAAGACCTCAAAGATCATGAAGTCCAGCTGTTGACCCAACACCCCTCCATGCCACTAACCCAAGTCATGAAATGTCATGTAGCCATACTTTTTGAACCCCTCCAGGGATGGTAACTCCACCGTTGTCCTGGGCAGTCTGGGCCAATGCCTAACCATGCTTTCAGTGAAGAAATTGTTCCTTATGTCCAACCTAAACCTCCTCTAGCACAACTTGAAGCTGTTTCCCCTTGCCCTATCACTTGTTCATTGGAAGAAGAGACCAACCCCCACCTTGCTCCAACCTCTTACAGATAGTTGTAGAGAGGAAGAACTCCCTAAGCCTCCTGGTCTCCAGACCAAAAAAGCCCAGTTCCCTCAGCTGTTCCTCACAAGACTTGTGCTCTAGACCCTTCAGCAGTTTCATTGCCCTTCTATAAACATTATCCAGCACTTCAATATCTTGCTTGTAGCAAAGTACTCAAAACCAAACCCAGTATTTGAGGTGCAGCCTCCACAGCCCTTCCCTCAGCATGGATGGGAAGTGTCCAAGTAAGAGCACTCTGAAGATGTTTTATTCCATTTTCTGTGCTTCTATAAGTGAGGAATAAAATTAATTATAAGAGTGCAAAGCATTACAAAAGTTCTCCACGTGGGTCACTGCCCTGACTCATCCATTAATGGTAGGTAATTTCATTTCCTGTGCAACCTTTTACAAGCAGGATATTAGTTTCCTTCATCTTCCCACTCAGAAGAGGCATCAGCCTGTTTTTAAGAGCAGTTGGATTAAGCTGATTATCTTCACACACTAGTTAAAAACAGCCCACTGCTTACACTTCAAAAATTCACTGCAGAAGCAAGAGTTCAAAGTTAAAACAGAAACCACCTCAGACAGCAAGCAAAGGTTGAAATGGCTGAAGAATGCAGCAGGCATTCTGTGTCCAGTTCTGGAGCCCTCAACACACAAAGGACATGGAGCTGATGGAGCAGGTGCAGAGGAGGCCACGAGAATGCTCAGGGGCTGGAACACCTCTGCTCTGAGNAAGCACTTCTGAGCTGACAGCCATCCAATAGCTAGTGGCAGGAAAGAGAAATATCATCTTGCATGAAGAAAGGTCAATCTTTCCATAACTGATGTAAAGAATAAAGATCAGTGGAACATTAGGTGGAATTACAGTAGTAATTACTCCAATAAATCTGAGGGGGAAAGTGTTTCTGAATGAAAGATTATATATCTCTCCATATTCTCCTTCACTGATCTCAAAACAAACCAGAGCAAAAGACCACAGCAAGCTTGACACCAAAAGCTGAAGAAAATGTCACTTTTTTTCTTGTAAGATTTCAGATTTTCTTCTCTTGGAATTCCTTATCCATTTGGATAAAAACCTGAGACCCAAATGTTGCAATTGTTCAGACATAAGCCAGGACACAATTTAGCAATCAGAGATCTTCTGCTGAACCACTGGAAGCTTAAAGAACAAATTAATAACCCATTAACATTTTCTTTTTATGTGCATGACAGACAGTAACATCTACCAAGGAGGATCAATGAGCTACACAGGTGAGGCTGAACTGTGGAGAGACCTGCAGGGATGAGAGCTGAATCTAGAGTACAACATGAAAGTTGATAGGACACTGAACATCAGCCAGGGCCTTACCTGGTGGAAACTCCGGAGGCTTGTGGAGCTTCTAAGCTAGAAAGGTGACCAAGTGTGCAGGGGAGGGGATATTGTGTCAAAAGATAACCAAAGCGCAGGGAGAAGTAGGGCAATATTAGCCTGAATTTATGAAACAGAAAACCCAAGTGAGCAAGACTGACACCAGGTAGGCACAGTCTCCATCTGAAATGGCAGAACATAGTAAGAAGGGAATCATTTGCTCCTCATACTTCCCATTTTTCCACTAAGGTCCTCCCAGCCCATTTCCCATGACTCACACTCCTTCCCCTATTTTCTCCTTTCTAGAAGAAAGGCAACAAACAAATGGGGTTAATCTGAGTCTCAAAGGTTTTCTTCATCCTCCCCAAACACCTAATCATCTCCCTGCCCTCCTCCAGTGACACTTGGCTTGAACTCTGTTCTTACTGCTAACTGGAGGAGCACTGGAAAGAGGCAGCAGCTGTTCCAGGAGAGCAGCAGCACACAACATTGACCCAGACAGGCTTTATACATATATGTTACTACAGTCACTGCACCACTAAAGAGATCTACAAGTAATTAAACCAAGGAAAAAAGGCTTGAAAATAGAAAGAGCCAAGAAGCAAATTCGATTTGAGGAATCCTTTGGAAGTTCAAGTTAGACTTCCAGGAGACTTTTCCCTGCATTGAACCACTTTAGGACAACATACAGCAATTAGGTCCTAAATTGACCTCATTTTCACCACACTTTGCCTGGCACAAAGCTTTTAAAACCTCTTTAACAAAACACCACTCATTGCTTTTGTCAAAAGACAACTTTAATGAAGCACCAAGTAGCTGCTATGAATAAACACTAACTTCTCAAACAATTAAGTAGGTTAAACGATTGCAAGGTGTCTGTAACGCTCTGATCAGCTGCACAGCGCACAACAGGAAGGACACAAGAAGGGCTCTCACTTTTACAGCACATCTTTACAGGGAAATTAGAGACAAGAGTTACAATTCATTAGTTTTTCAGATGCACTGAGAAAACCTCTTCACTCAAGCAGGCCACTTCGGTAAGATCCATGCACACCTAGGCGGGCGCCGCTGCATCGCTGCTCCTCAGCTCAGTCACCTAGGCGGGCGCCGCTGCATCGCTGCTCCTCAGCTCAGTCACCTAGGCGGGCGCCGCTGCATCGCTGCTCCTCAGCTCAGTCACCTAGGCACCGCTGCTGCTCCTCCTCATTCATCTAGGATCTGATGCTACACTCCTCACCTAGGCACTGCTGCCGCTCCTCACACACCTAGGATCCGATGCTACACTCCTCACCTAGGCACTGCTGCTGCTTCTCCTCACTCACCTAGGCTGTTTGAAACACTCAGTGTTTATGACTTTCACTGGACTATCTCACAAGTGTCAGAGTTTATCAAGTCAAATGACCTAACACTAGCACTTAGTAAAATTGTGGCACACCCCAAATGTGCTTTTAGTATGACACTTCAGGTGGGTTTTTTGGTTTTCAATTAAACTGTGGTCACATTTCCTGAAACAGGGTAAGCTCTCAGAAAGGGTACTGCTCCCATCCTCCTTCTCCTCACCAAAATGCTCCTCTTCCTTATCCCACACCAATTCTGCCATTTCAGACCTCTCATGACAGTATTCAACCTCTAGATGCAAGGCAACACTAATCCTATGGAACCACTGTCCTACAATGTGGTTTGCTTCCAGAGCAGATGCTGATGAGAAGCAGAGCCTGAAAGCAACTGGGTGACATCTACAAGTTCTAGAATTGAAGGCAGTTTAAGAATCACTTCAACACCTGCAGAAGTGACATTTCCTTCACAGAACTAAAGAATTAACTTGCTCATCTCAACTTACATAGCCTGCTTAATGCTTTGAGAATAACTAAGTTGCAATGGCAGAGTTTGCAGTTCAAATACCAACTCCCCACAAGCAGCTCTGAGCTGCATTAGAGCTCTCAAGCACACAGCTGCATCCTGTACCAACAGGAACAGCTGAAGGTGTTTTTAGTGGAATACAGAGCAGTTATATTTCTGCCAGCATCTGGGAACTCAGGGGTGAAGAGCTAGCAGGGGATAAGCATGTTTTATCACACCATTAGTACTAGTATTTATTTACAGTAGAAAACAGTAAGTTAATTCAATGCAATAAGAGCCTTGAATTCAGGTATTTCTTTGTTGGCATATGCAAAACGGTTCTGGTAACAACTGAATCAAGTAATCATATGAGAAAACCTGACCCAGGTCAAGAGCTAGCTTTATTTAGCCACAAGAGAGCCCTTTTGATGAGCTGACCACCTGAAGCTCACGTTTCAGGAGTTAATCACAGTTTGCAGTTGACAGCAGAGGGAAGGGGGATGCTATCCAGGGAGAATGGACATGCTCAAGAAGTGGACCCACATCAACTGAATGAGGTTCAATGGGGCCAAGTGCAATGTCCTGCACATGGGTCAAGGCAATCCAGGCAATCCTAGACACGAGTGCAGACTGGGAGAACTCATTGAGAGCAGCCCTGCAGAGAACCTGAGGGTACTGGTAGGTGAAAAGCTCAACATGACACAGCAGTGTGTGCTCACAGCTCAGAAGCCAACTGTGTCCTGGGCTGCATCCCCAGCAGCAGGCCAGGGAGGAGATTCTGCCCATCTGCTCCACTCTGAGGAGACCTCACCTGGAGTACTGCATCCAGGTCTGAGCCCCTCAGCACAAAACAGACATGGACCTGCTGGAGAGGGTCCACAACAGGGCTATAAAGGTGATTCAGGGGCTGGAGCACCTCCGCTTTAAGGAGAGGCTGAGAGAGTTGGAGTTGTTCAGTCTGGAAAGAAGGTGGCTTCAGGGAGATCTTTTTGCAGCCTTTTGCAAGCTACTCTATGACTCTATGATACTCAAAGATCAGGCTAGCTTTTCTAGGATCATAAAGAGCTCTTTTCCAGAGCAGTCCAAACACTTGTTTAGGCATCATCCACAGGACTGCCAAGGCATCAGCAGCACTCCCTGTTCAACCAGCCACTTAATATGTGTAAATACTGCAAGGCAAAAGTCAAATTATAAAGAGATAAAACCATGTGTTCTTGTCCATGATAAGTAGAGCAGCAAGAGCTGGGTAAGGAAACACAAGGAGCTTAAGTGAGTACAAAGAATTCTCTGCCAGCTCCTATTTAGACAGCAAGTTCTAGTTCAAAGCCAGACATATGACTTACCAGAACAGGTTACTGCCTTCCTCCCATTTGAGCAGCAAACCCCTTCCAGCCTAGAACAAACAGGTTATTGCATGAATCCACTTCCAGTTTCAACTTCTCCAGACTTGCAGCACTGTGCCAAGTTTCCTACAGAGAGGGAAGACTCACACGAGCCTTGCCCTTCAGCTAGGCACAGCACTGCAGGGCTCAGCCTCCCTACATGCACTAAAACATACACAGAACTCAGATGCCTTCCCCAATTAAGGAGGCTTCCTATATTTAGATCTCAAGGGACAAACAAACCAGTTTGGCTAATCTACCAGCACACTGCCTCCCAAGAAACCTGCTACCTGATGTCCTTTCTTTGGTCAGCTGATTCTGTCCACTACAGCTAGGAGAACAGGCAGGAAGAGCAAATACCTTTTTTCTTCCAGTTAAACCACCTCAGTATCTTCCAAATAATAAGACAGTTGTTTATTCCCATCTTTTCCTATGCTTGGAGAGTCAGTTACTCTCAAAAGCAGGAAATGTAACTGGCAAAATACTACTTTCCATTTGCAGGTTGCACTTGAGACCTGGTAATGGGACTCCACAACCAAAACAAAAGGCAAGCAAAGAAATAGTCTTAGCAAGGGTCCTACAAACACATGCAGGAAAAAGATCCTGAGCCATCTGCATCTGGAACTACAGGGAGGAGCTCTGCACAGCCTAGACTGCATCTCAGCCCAGAGCCTAATCCAACCCCAAGCATTTCAGCAGCATTTGTGCACAGCCCTTCTTTGATGTGGCAGGCAGGAGGCACACGGAGTTGTCTCACATCTCTCCAGATTGCCCAAAGAAATGTCAGTGCCTTAAAGTGCTTCAATTTCCTTAACTGGTTTTGAAGATCAATTACATACCCCATGAGTATCTAGCATAAGCACAAAGGTCTTCAATAAACTAGTTCATTTTGTCACACTGCAAAATTTATTCCTCTGCAGGCACAAGAGTGGTGGTTTAGAACCAATTGGCTCTATTATGTATATTTTTTAAGCTTATTTCTTTTTAAGCCCAGTAGCCCTCCAGCTACTAACCCAAGTTAGTATGCAAGGCAACCACCACACAAAAACCTTGAACAATCCCAGTTTCTAAAGTCATGTTCCAGGCTACCCAGGGAGGCTGACAACTCCCTTACAGTCTTTTCTCTCTGTAACAACTTCCAGCTTGTCAGTTTGCTCTGAAGTTGCACAGACATTCAGTGCCAGGAAAGAATTTCCTTGGATTAACAGAGTGCTTATTCTAAAAAAAAACAAAAAAAAACAACTAAACAGCATGAAGCCAAAGTCAAATATATCTAGGCATTTCAGAAGGGCACCCAAGAAGGTTTTGTGGTTGTTTTTAAGGCACGTATGTATATAAAAAAACCAGAGTTTCACAGTTAGAATTAAGTTCTGCAATAGAGTGCAACTCTGCTAGTGAAAGAAGATTTGACATATCCCCAGATAATATTTACTAGCCTATCACTCCCTTCCCTCCTCCTTTAACTTTAAAGATCCACTGGCCTAAATGTTTGAGGGTTCCTTAGGAGGCTACTGGCAGATCACAGACTGTTAGGGCTTGGCAGGGGCCTCTGGAGATCATCTAGTCCAATGTCCCTGCCAGAGCAGGAGAACCTAGAGCAGCTTGCACAGGATGTGTCCAGCTGGGGTTGGAATCTCTCCAGACATGGAGACTCCAGCACCTCCCTGGGCAGCCTGGCACAGTGCTCCACCACCCTCCAAGGAAAGAAGTTCCTCCTCATGTTAAGATGGAATATTTGCCTTGTGTGGAAAAAAGGAATCAATCCTATGGGGTCAGTAGATCTCCTCTGAAATCACTATTTCAATGTAAGATCAACCAACAGGAATGAGCTTCTCTAGGGAACATGAAGATTTTACTCTGGATTTCCTACCTACTCACCCAAAGCAACCCACACCAAGTTCTGTAGAGCTGATTAGTTTTTACCAAAGAAGGGTATTACTCTAGTATTCTATTTTATATTTAATAGCCTTTAAAAAAAAAAAAGGCATGACAAACTAGTATTGCAATATAGTAACAAGTGCCTGGACATCCAGGCAAATGCATTCCCACAACTCACCACTAGAAGCACTTCAACTACAGCAATCTTTGTTTCTAGTGCTGAATTGCTGTAGGAATGCATCTGCCTTTATGTACAGACAGACACTGAGGCCACGGTGAACTCTAAAGGGACTATGGTCCCCAAAAGATGGATCAGTGTGGAGTCACTCAAGTCAGGGAATCCTCATCTAAAAACTTTCTTTTTTTTTTTTCCCCTAGAGAAACTCACTGGTATCGGTAAATGTAACAAAGCCTGAGAAGGAAGAACTCTAACAGTACAAAGCACCTAAGTTATTTAAGGGTCTGTCCTTTGCAGAACATCACTCCTTCCCTGTGTGACGCAAAACAAATACAGTTTACTAAAAGACATGGTTGTAATTAAGAGATAAATCATCACTTTAAAGAAACAAAAAGTTCGGGTACTTCAGCAAGTTCCCTAAACACAATACATCCACATCCTTCCCACAGGCACTACAGGAGTGAGTTCAACAGCTAATTCTGTTACTGATGCATCAGGCTAGGTAATTTTCATTTTAAATATGATTTAAACCCAGATTTTAAGAGAGATGTATCCCTGTACACAGGAAGCTTCAGTTATCCACTTTAATTTTGTTTAGCATTTGAATTGTTATCAATCAGCAAGACTTAACCTTCCTTTAAAGAAACATAAGAGATTTATAACCATCCTTACAGTAAATTTAGCATGTCCCTTCCAAGTTGTATTTTATCAAGACATGTGCATATTAAGCCATGAGCCTGCTTAAAGATACAATAGTGCAAGTTACACATTTCTAGCCCTTCAGTTCTTCCCTGTGACTTGCAGATATCAAGCTTCAATTAAATGCACAGAAGCAACATTTCACAGTAAAAATTAAGTCGGATCACCTGAATTAGTCTATTTTTGTTCCTTAGCCATCAATTTGAAGTATCTTCTGGTAACTGACTTCATAGCAAAACCAAGTCTGTACTTTCTAACACAAACTCAGAGATGTCTGTGTTAAACCCATGAGGATAATCAAGTTGCATTTGCTTAGAGACAAAAAGTAAATCAGGAAAGTTCTGGCAAAAAAGTAGAGGTAACATAAAAAAGAAAAAAATAAGAGGTTTAGTACTTGACTTTTGGGTCCTAATTTACTCTTTTGCTCCTGATGAAATGAAATGGCAAAATGTCCTGACCTCAACTGAGAATGTCTTGTTTCATGATGTGTAAAGTAGGATGAAGCAGTGACAAGGTATGAACACAACACTGAAATGGACACAATACTGCAACAGTTTACTTAAGTACTCATGGATCTCCTCAAAGATCTTATGAGGAGTCAACCTTGGTCAAAGCCCAAACCAAAAAGGGCAGGAATTTCTTTCCTATAAAAGCTGCCTGCAGTAAAGTTGCCATCAGGTCTAGGAGGACTGACCTGCACAGAAAACTTTCCTTCTCTTGCAGACTCAAATTCAACACCAGAGACTTCTGTGCTGTCAGATACAGGAACTAGATTCAATAGTCAAAATGCAGAAGTTACTCCTGCCCCTTCAATCCAAACAGGAAAGTACAAAGAACCAGGACACAGACACATGCAAAAGATTCAGAACCATTTGGGCTGAATGGGAGAACTGAACATCAGCTAGGCCAAGCCCCTACATGATGCAGTTCCAAGCAGTTCACACTGCTCAAAGACCTCTCCAGCCAAGGTTTGGCTATCACCAAGCATATTCTTTCTAGACAGCCTGCTCCAGTAGGAAGGCTGGAACCTTAAACTAAGATCAGAAAAAAATATGCCAAGGCAAAAGAAGTCTTCAATCTGACAGGGAAAACCAGGCTAAAAGCAATGTTCAGAACACTTATTAAAGCTACCTCACTTACTGTAAGCCTTTATTTCAAGAGGTTATGCGGATGCTGTCACACAAGAAGACAAACCTAGAAGAAAGACCTGAGATGAAAAAGCATTTGTAATTTGGATAAATAACAGCTCACTGTAGAGGCAACCTCAGCATTCAAGCCTTGTAGTTCTGAAAGCGCTTGCAGACAGTTTTGCGCAGCCAGATTCAAATGCCAACAAACCAGCCCAACTCCTTTCCTGGATGAATGATCACATCTTCACCCAGGAAAGCTTAGTCTGTCAACCAGGCACAAGAATCCCAGGTAGGTATGTTTTATTAGAAGTACCACATCAGTGTCATTAGCTTGGCAACCCAACATCTCTGCATCAGTTTCAGCTCCAGCAGACAGAAATGTTCTGAAAGTCTTCTCTGATGGTAGAGGCTTCTAGAACAACCCATGCAATCACCAGCACTTGCAGCCACACTTCTATGTTCAGTCTGAGCAACTTAAACCTTGCCATGAACTGAAGATGTTCTTTTTCTTCCACTTACCATTACCACGGGTGCTGAAAAACAGATCTTCCCAGAACAGGTAAGGAATAATGGCCTTGTTTGGGATTTTACTACTTGACATACAACAGCTGGAGGAGCCCAAGCTCCAGTGTAGATGCTGCTGGAAGGGCACAGACCCTTGCCAGGGCAGGCATGCTGTGGTGATGAGGCCTTGGACTAGGTTGTTGCATGCAGTTGCACAATAAAGTAAACAAAGGAAGCAAAGTTGACAGCCTGAGACCCACAAATTAATGACACAGCAGATGTTTTCACTACTCATACATGCCATGGAAAGCCACTTGTAACTGCATCTTAAAGTGTCTATATATAAAGCACAGAGTAAAGAATTATACTTTAGGAAAGGATCACCTCTGGAGCTTTAGTTCAGCTTCCCCTGGAATATGTATGCTCCCTAATTCCCTTCTCCATCCTTCCCATAAAACCCTACTCTCAATGAACTAGGTGGCCAATACTCCCTGAACTTTAAACCTTGTGGTCAGTGGAGTTCTCATCAGGTTAACCTTTTCTGCACCGCTCATTTTACAGCTTTGCTGCTCTAGCCCCACAGCACTCACCAGTCTCCACACTGTCCCCTAAGGGTAGTAATGTGCTTTCAAAAGGCTGAAAAACTTAGTAAGAGTTTAAGGCATCAGAAAGATCTTCTAGTTTTGGTACCCAGAACAGATGACCAAAGTCTAATTCTTCGAATACTCCCCGCTCTGTATTTGGGAAATAGAACTACCAGAGGAGGTGGGCTGCACAGATGAGCACTCAGGCCTGAAGTTGGATACTTCACACCAAAACTGTAACTCTTACCCACACCTGAACAGGTTTCCAGTAACTTACTAGCAGCACCATAGACCACAATAGGGCAGGGCCACAGGATTGCAGCCATCTGACTCACCAGCCCACCACCTAGAACTTCTACCCAGATAAAGTCACCAATATTCCTTCACCCAGTGCTACTACAAATACCAGGACACTCAAGATCTTACTGGACCACCTGGAAGTTCTGGATTTCCTCACATAACCAAGCCTATTACAGCCTCTGCTTAAAGTGATCCCAGTTATTACATGTGGGGATGAACTACTGCCACCAGTGTACTCACAGCAGCAGTCAAAGATCAGACAGTTTGTCAGGCATTTGACTATCTCATCATCATGCCTCCCACAAACAGCTTTATCTGATGATGCTAGTTTATTAGCTCATTTGCACAGCACAGAAACTTCTTCTGGAGGGAGATGAACTCCTTGGCAGGTCTTCAGAACACAGCAGTACTCACACTTGGGATGGCAGACCCATCAGGAAGCCCAGGTCATCAAGGACCCTCCTTAGAGCCCAAAGGAGGTAACAAACCCAACTCCCATAGACTCCTTCAAAATGTTCAGCCCTAAAACTGGGGTAGGGCTGTCCAGTTTTACTACTGTCAACATAAAGTCAGTGAAAATCCCTTCCCAAATTAGGCAATCTTCCTCCCCTTTGAAATTCTCTTGCAGAGTAGTATATGACAGTGTAAGCTGAACAATCTGCATACACAAGGAGGAAGAGGGCACACCACCAACATTTAAGGGATATTCACATCTTACACATGCTCAAGCCACATCAAGGCTAAAACAAGAAACCCAACAGGGTTCAACAGGCTCCTGTACCAAAATTGTTATACAAATCAGGAGCAGCAGCATCAAGATTCCTTTCCCTCCACATGCTTTTGTTGCTGCAGGTCCTCCAGTTTATCTGTTGGGCTCCCACACTGCCCTGAAGCACTTCAGTGCTAGGCTGAACATCACCCTTCTGTACAGACAGGTGCAGGCTCCACACTCCAGAAGACCTTCATCTGGTCTTCAGGCACTAGCTGTTTGTCCAACAACTTTAGGAGCAGGCTATTTTCTTTAAATCAGTAAAGAAAAAGCCAATCAATTTGTTTTAAAGTCAGTCTATGTACTATACTACATGCCACCTGCCTCAGTGAGGCATCACTGTCGTGCTTAAACTTTGCCTGCCACAGATTTAACTCTTGGTTATCTCATCAAAAGGATGTCGGGAGCCTTATGCAAGTTCACCTCTAACAAACCTGTTATCCTCTTAAGAGCCACTGAATGAAGTGTGAGTTAATGAATAGCACAAGAGGAATTATTTCATTATCCCCATGGTGAAAAGAGAAGCCATCTAACTCTTGGGTGTGATGTCAGACTTGAGAAGCAGCCAGTGATACTTAACTCAGGCTTCTACTGCTCAGTCCAGGGCTACCCGAGCAGTGTTGCCAGTGAAAGGCTGCAGACTGCCCTGACAGCTCAGGCCAGGCTGCCCGAGCATGACGCAAAGCTTCATTGATAGCAGCCTTAGGGAGAACTAAAGCAGCAAGAGTGAGGACCTGAAGCCTGGCATTTTGCTCCCACAGAAGGGAGGACAGGAGGGAAAGGGTTTCAGCAGCATACATTTCATGTACAGGCCTTGAAATCAATGCAGTGAGAGTCCGTCTTACAGAGTATCTACCCTGTCCCTGGTACTACCAGAGTCAACCTATTGAACTCCATCAGAAACCCTTAAGGGGAAGTCTGAAGTGAGCTATAGATCCTTCAGTCACTGGCAGTCCTGTTTTGTGGCATCCAAGGATACCTCACTCCCACTTTGCCCTTGTGGCCAANCTGGTCTAGGTGATCCTGCTCTGGCATGGAGGTTGCACTAGATGATCTTTCTAGGGCCCTTCCAACCCCTGACATACTGGGATACTGTAATACTTTTAGTTAAACTAATGCTTTTCACTACAGAACCTGATGCCTCCAGACTTCCCCGGTAAGAAACACACCCAGCTCCTACTAGTATGGGTAGCCAGGAGGACAACTGCAAGACAGACTTCCTCAGCCTACCAAAGTCCTCCTTCAGGTCACCTGAAGCAAAACAAAACAAAAAAAAGCTTCAGATTGCCTGAAGAGTTTGTATGTTTACAAGACTCTCTAGCTCTGCGCCAAGGAGACTAGGCAGTGTAACACCACATTTAGAGAGATACTTCACTGATTCCATCACCACCAAAGTGATATCAGGACAGCCACATCAGGCAGCTCCTTCAGATAGTTTGCCTCTTGGGATACATGTTCCTTCCTCTCCAGAATACCCCCAATGCTTCCTTTAAATTACGCCCTCAGGAGCAAGCTCAGAGACAAAGCAGCCAACATTTGAAGAGTTCATACCAATCCATTAGCAAAGCTTCAAGTATTACTTCCCAGGTGTCCCCTCTAACAACTTGATGTGATGAGGAAAGAACTAGTACACAAGCAAGATAAACTATGAGGACAAACCAGAAAGCCTGAGAGACTAAAGCTGGAAGATGGGCTTCTCATGGAGATGGAAGAACAGAACCATCTTCCTGACAGGTCATACTAAATGGAAGAGCCCAACACAAGCCTTGTAAGCAGTTCTCTCTCCACAGACTGCAGAAATGGAGATGCATTCTCTTATGGAGTTGGGTTTTCCCCATAACCTGCAGCTTGCAGTCACTTCTGAACAGCCACACATTATCGAGCTTCCATAAAAACACCCAGAAAAAGCAAAGAACTGTACCATACTGCAGATCACCCTGAAGGGCACTGTCTCCAAGCCTAGCATGTGCTGTTCTCTCACTCATGTGGGTGTGCACATGGAAGATGTGTTCATAGTCATGTCCTGATGTCACAATTACTGTCAAGAATGCAAGGCTGAAGTATGTTCAGTGTATTTAATATCCTGTTAATATGAGAGCTAGCTTCCATAACACTATTAAGGTATCCTAGACTCTTAAAATCACTGTTCTATAAGCATTCATCTTCAATAATTGCTCAGAACACCTATATTTAAGATAAAATACTAATACCATGGTGTAATCTGTAAAACTGATAGAAAATTCAGTAAGATAAACTACTAGAAGTTGGCTTTGGGGCAAGTTTCTATTATGCTAGCAGTTTTGTAAGTGCTATGGAACAGCATCTCCCTGCACATGAAGAGCACCTCCATGCAGGCATTGCCAGAGCCTTTGAGTCATCCTCTCCAGGCAGATGCTTCCTGCCAAGCAGAAAAAGCCTGGATGTGCTCACCCAGCAGCTGGTGCCCATGCAGCTGATCAGAGCACAGAGCTGGCAGCAGTGCCTACAGGTAAAGCACAGAGGGACAATGAGGGAAGAAAGGAGTTTGAGATGTTGTGCAGTTTAAGAGGGGAGTGAGACAGAAGTGATGCCCTCACGTGTGAGGCTGGGAGCCTTAACAATTCTGACTTGTACAGTGATACTCCTTGAGGTTGAAATGTATAGACCTTCTCCACTGAGTCAGAGTTGTCCTTACATAAGGCAAATGTTCTTCAGAGCTTTTCAGTGAGGTCTTAGGAGCTCTATCTGCACTGTTTCTACAGCAGCATCATGCCAAGAAAACTGTCAAAGCCATCTGCAGCCCAAAGAGATTAATCTTTACTGGAAGCAACCTTAGTGCCATGTCCACACCAGCTGTACAAAGAAACTGCTCTGGAGACTTAAAGTAAGATTCTTCTCACCTAATGCCAGATTTTGTGCCCGTCCTCCTCTTTTTGAAGCCCTCATTCTACCACCCAGTGAGCAGTTCTTACCTACTGCAGACACCCACTTCAGGAGACAGACACATTTGATTCAACTGTGTGGTTTGGTAGAAGGACAGGACAGCACTGTCCAAGTGTCCTCAATTCTGCAGTTTCCAGCTGAAATGCATCCAGACAGAATCACCAGGAGGAAGTAAACAATGCCATGTAAACTGGCTGAGGAGGGAGGCATCAGTAATTAAAAACATACCTGCACGCCACATTCTTCAGGGTTCAAGTGTGACAAACAAGCAGCTCACCAGACATTCTGCACATTAACCTAACAAAGTGCTGCTATCCTCTACACCTCTAAACTTGACTACAGCAAACTACAACTCTTCCTACGCCCTCCAAGAGTTTTTTTGCTAGCATTAAACCAGTAGTCCTAGAGCAATAAAAAGGGAC
>VWZO01041604.1:0-10206 GCA_013396975.1 Bucco capensis
GCAGCTGGGCCCGGGGTGGGGGTGCGGAGCAGGCGGCGGAGACTCCCCGGAGCCACCCCATACACACACACCCCCCGCTCCCGCCCGACCACCCACCCCCTGACAGCAGCGCGGCAAGCCCTGTCCCGGGGAGAAGCCAGCGCGGAGCCCTCCCGCCCCCCGGTCCCGACCCCGCCCGGCCCCCTCCTCACGCACCGGCCCGGCCCGCCGCCGCCGCTCCCCCGCTCCGCGCACACCAAGCCACACGCTCCTTCCCCTGGCGGCGACCCGCCTCTGCCTCCTCCCCGCTCAGCCGAGCCGGAACCGGGAGCCCCGTGATTGATGGCAGCTCTTTAATAGCGTGGTCAGCTAGAAAATGCATCTGCAAGCAAGATATTAAAGGAGGCGAAGCATCCCCGGGAGTGCTGAGCGGCTCACGTCGCCGAGCAGCAGCCGGGAATGGTAATGCTGCCAGCCCGCCTCGGCTCCGCGGACACCGATCAAAACACACACAGGGGGTGGGGAAAATGCAGATAAAGCAGAGGGTGGAGGGAACACAGCCACACGGCATCCACGCTGGCGACGGCTGAGAAAAGAGATGTCTGTCCAGTGTCACATTTAAAAGACGCTCCTACCCACCAGGATGTTGTTGCAGTATGTTCAATTAGTAAGCCATTTTGTTTAAAAATCCTTTCTACGACGTCTTCCCTCCCCCCCATCGGAGACAGAAATTCATCTGCTCAGCAAAACATGCTCCTTTTAATTGCATTTCATTGGCAATTTTAAAAAATAATGAATCCTTCCCCTCTTCCTACGTGCCTCCATGCAAACCTGCAACTTGTCTGAATCTCAATGTCTTGCCCTGTGCTCTAACACCACAACCATGACCTTTCAGCTACTGCTATCGACTTGATTTTAGGGCAAAGCTTTGCTATTTCCCTTGCAGAGTAACATGCAAACCAAGCCATCTATGTAATCCATTACCTGAGGGCAACGTGCACTTTTTCCTTGCCAAGCAGATCCAGCTCCTAGCCATGAGGTAGTATTTTGCCTATAAAACAAATAGGGGAGTGCACCCTCCCAAGAGCTGGTTTTACAAAACCAAGGTAAAAAAATAAAATAATAATCAAGGTTCACAGACCCAGCTAATTAGAGCAACATTCTCAAGCACTGTCTGCCAACTTACTCTTCCCAAATGCTGTTAATTATTTGGAATTGTGTCTTTTCCCTCTATTTATCCATTGATGTTTCTACCAGGCTTTGTGCTGTAGCCCAGGAGTTCTTCCGGAGACAAAGATCCAACTACAAAATTTAATCTGTACTTCCTAGAAATAACTGGAAAACCACTAACAGAGCTGAAGTAGCTGATTAATTCTAATGCCCTTGCCACACTGTGAGACTGCTATGATCAATACAAATTGAGGATGCTGTGGAACACTTGGCTCCTGCAATATTCAGTGTACAACAGCTTCTGAACTGGAGCCCATCTGTGAAAGAATTGGTTCAAAATAAGCTTGGTAACCAAGTAGCCGTGTGATAGCTCCAAACCTGCCTGAGCTGAAATTCAATCCTCCAGTCAGCACAAAGCAACCACATTGCATTTATCCTCACTTCAATTTTCTAATCAAATGTGGCCCCACACCTAGCAAATCACAGAAAGGAACTTACTGCTCCAGTGTGGATTTAAATCAGTGTTTACTTCTAATGCCTTCCAAAAGAGCTCTCCAGCAGTGAGTCAAGTCAAGCCAAGTTCCATTTACTTGAAAAATATCCTGTTTGACAGTATTTGTTCAAAAACACCTCATCCCTTCAGGATAGGTGACCCAGCCAGGCTGGATCACAAATCCTAACAGTCAGTACTTACTGAAAAAATGCACTCAAAAATAAATAATCAGAAAAATACAAAACCCACAAAAAACAATCACCACACACACTGTAGAACTTTCTGTATCCCATTAGGATGAAAGTTGTTCAAACAGTGCTGGCTACAGCATCCACACTTTGAACACAACAACAGAACTGGAGAGTATTCTTGCATCTCAGACACTGTCTTTCAAAACCAAAGCAAACCAAGCTTCAGGATTCAGCACTGTGGTGGATGGCAGTGAAATCATCTGAAGTCCCATCTGTTTTTATACAGCATATTGGAGATTCCTGAATGAACAGAACAGCCACAGCACTCAAGCACTGGCATCAGAAACAACTGAACTTTCACTAACTGGCTTTCCTATGAGATACGGAGATCTGCCCCCATTTCACAGTCTAAAATAAAAAACACCCCATGCACAGGCTACAGCCTCAAGCTCTATCTTGCATAGGGACTTTTTATCTTGTCTTTTGTAAATGGATTAGAAATAGATGAAAATCTTTTCTTGGTCATGAAATACACCTGAGCTAGTCACAGTGTTATAAACTTACACCAGCATTTCCTTTAATGTCAACACCAAAAGCATGCATGTCTGAAAAGGGGGGGGGCAAAGTGAGTTATACATACACAAACCCCATCAAGACTACTCAAGCAAAAACTACCTCCACAAGGCTAAGGCAAATGCACTGTAGAGAACAAGAGCTAGAGCAGGCTGGAGCAGTGATTCATTGGCTGATGGCTTTGGAACAACTGCTAACAGACCTCTCGCAACATGTTGCTGTGTTTGGTCCAGCATTGTGTTAGTTATCTGGTGTTACACAGTGAAATAAAGCTCCTTCCACCTCATGCAAAATCCAGCCCAGTTTTCCTGGCAGGCTCCATTTATCAAAACAACCCTGTCATGTTGAGTACCATTAACAGATAATGAACTGAGACAAGGGATGCAGTTACAAGCAAAGCACTCTGCATGCTACAGGCCTAAGCAGGCAGCCAAGGGAGCTGATATTTATTACAAACATTATAATTAAATAGAACACCTAGCTGAGGAAACGTTAAGATCCTGACAAACACACAACAAGAGGCTGGAAATCTGAAAATAGAAGGATTTGACTTGCTGTCAGCAATTCCTGACATTGCTTAAAGGCATGCACACATCTATCCAAGTACTCCTTCTCTCCTTACAGTCAGCAACTGGAAAGCACTCGTTAAACTTGCCGGTTTTGGCTTTCTGTGAATACTGTAACACTTTGTATATGTACCTACGCACTTCAGCTCATGAAAGATTGAGCACTGAGAAGTGACAGACAGTGTATCTTCAAAGAGCTGTAAAATGTGCTGCTTTCTAGACATACTACTCATAACAAGCAGGAATAATTCATCACTTCACACAAGAGCCCTACCATATCTGGTGAATATTAAACACAGATGTACAGATTTGGAGAATATTAACTACAGATCTACTCCCTCCAAGCCACAGGATCTATACTGATCAGCAGCATTCCCCACTGAATCACCCATCAAGGATGCATCAACAGCTCGCCCACTAGAAAAACTGCTGCAAAGGAGCAATTTCAGGTCGACCAGATCTGTATACACTTGAAACACAAAGTAACCGTAAACAGGCTTAATGAGAGTCTAGAGATTAAATGAGTAAATTAACTTTTTAAGAGACATCCAAGACAAAGAGGTCCCATAAACACTTAAAAGCAGCTCACTAAAGTCAAGCAGTTTACTCACCCAGTTAACTTCTCTTAAAAGCAGGTTCACATACACTGTCTGGCTTACAGAAACGGTACCAAAAGAAGCTTTAAACTTACTTTTAAGAACACATGGAGATGTGATCACCACAAGTGTTTTGTAAAAGCCAGTGTAACACTGCTTCCCAGCTTAGGCAAGCAACAAGTGTAACACATTAAACCCCTGCTAAGCTGACCCTATTTTTAATATGGGACTTAACACTGTCTTCACAGCTTCACATAACTCAAGCTCTCCCTTTGGATTTGACACCGGGTGGGAGGGAAGAGGATGGAAGTAGGTTCATGTGGAACAAGCTAACAGCTTAATATTATTGTCACAGCATTGTTTTTCTTGTGTGTCCCTTAATTCCAGTCCTCATCAAAAAGTTTCCCTTTCACTATCAGTGCATATTTTCCCAGCCAAAACAACAGTGATACATCTGGAAAAACAAAAAGCCTGAAATAGAAGCAGCTTAAGCTGAAAATTAGCTAGAGAATTCCTGAGGCCAACGGTCAACTGAAGATTCCTCAGCAGAGGAGAGGAAACACAGGCTGGGCTACTAGCAGGAAAGGTCACCTCTTAACTGCTCAGAACAGAAACACTGACTGTTTGTTACCCCTTTGTTTGTTTTCAATTCAACATCAAAGCGACCAGGCTCTACCTATTCTCAACACAAAACCTTTGCTCAGGTTAGAGGTGATGTTTTCTTCCTTTGCAAACAATGCACTGCTTTATTAGTACAAACACAGCTGAGAAGAACTGATACTCAGCTCCTTGACAAGAGAGTCACTGCTGTCTACACACAAATGTCTTCAAACCTGCTTGAAGCAGGAAAAGTCTTGTCTACACTTGTAGGCCTGTGAGCACACATGAATGAATACCCAACAGGAAAAACACACAGAGTTTTCAGCAGCTTCTTGCCACAGCAGTAATTCAGCTACAGCTTGCTCCACAATTATGAGGGTGCTTTACCACACTACTAAAACATAATCTCCAAGAGGAAATTCAGTGCAAGGTTATTATTGCCTTCAACATAATCAAAAGGCCATTTCATTCTGTAATCCAAGCCTGCCTAAGGAGACTGTAACTGTGCACACAGTTAAACACAGTCTTGTCCACTCCTGCTTCACCACATTTGCAGGCAGCAGTTCTTAAAAATCACCACATGAAGAGTTGGTTTAATTTAGTGTGTAACTGCTGAAACTGGGTCTGACCATTTCCTTGCCTCTCTCAAACCCTCAAATGGAACCTGTACCCTTTTATAGACCATAAACCTTCATAGTTGTACATGTTCTGTGGTTCTAGGACATTCTCTAGCTCAAGAAATAGGACTCTTGTTCTGTACTTACCCGGTGTTCCAATCAAGCCATGTAAGTCTTTAGAGATCACCATTAAAATCTAACACAAGATCTGGGAAAACAGGACTCTACCAAGCACAGAGAGCCTGAGGAACTTCAACACCATGGTAACTCCCCTTAAGCCCAGGCAGGCACCGCCCTCGCTGTAACTGTCACCAGCAGTTCCTCCACACCCTCTGGGAAGTGACAGCATTGGACCAAACTCCTAGTGACCAGAGAGCCACAAGTCTCAAGAGCAGTGCACAAACACAAACAAACCTCCACCAAATTTAAGAAGAAAAAGGAAATCCAAGACCTGTGCAATTGATGCTTGCTGCTTGTTAATACAAGTGTCTGTTAGTAGGTAACAACATCAACTGCCTCAGATTCCTTCTCGTTCTAACCAGAACATGTGACACAGGCAGAAAAATTACCGTTGCTTTCTTTGGGAAAAGAGAGGAGGGGTAAAAAAGGAAAACAAACAAAGATGAACAAGTTGAAGAATGCAGCAACTTGGCAAGAAAAGAAAAGCTTATGTGCGTAGGTAAATAAGTATGAAGTGTAATAAAATCAGTTGGGATATTGTGATCAAGCTACTAGGGAACAAGTAGTGAGAGAAGTAACTTGAAACCTAGCTACAGCTTTCATATCTGGAAATGAAAACAAACCAGGTAAGACTGAATTTAAGCAAAAAAAAAATCATATCTGCTATTCACAGTAATCACTTTTTTCAGTCTTTCTCCTTTGGTTTGTTTCCTCCTCTCTGCAGAGACCAAAACTTAAATTCCAAAAATGTTTTTGTAGAAAATCCCTGCCCTGGGAAACTCCAAATTCCAGAATGGTACATTGTAATCCAAGAATATTAAAGCAAAACCCAGTTGTGTCTGCCAGATTTTGTGGTACTCGTGGCAAGACATCAACCTGCTCAGTACTTTATCACAACAAAGTGACTACACAACTTCTTTTAGAAGGTATTATCTTAAACAAGAGGGGGGGAAAAAAAGAGACTTGTCAAGAAAGTTCTATTTAAAAGGAAATATTTACATACTTGAAAAGTTAATAAATGGATTTAAGAAAAAAAGAAACCATTTGTTCCCAGTTGAATATAAAAAGCAAACTAAATGTAAGTCTCAACAGTTAAATGAGGAGGGGAAGGGTAAAGCTAAAGAAAAGGAGGGAAGGAAGAAGTCAAACTTGTCTCTTTCAGCTCTATCAAAGCAACTGTAAAACAACGGAAGTTTGCCTGTTCCTCCCTCCAGTTTCAACTCAAAGTAACTTTGGGAATGGAAAACTTGATACCTCTGTCAACAGCCTGTGGTATGTTTAAACTATTATAATGTAAAGCATGCTCATGCTTACAGGCTAGAGGAAATGACTGCCAAATGCTTCCTTTACAACCTTCCTTCCAAAAGGAGACAGATTCTTCACCCAGAGGTTCTCTCAACACACCAAATACAGCAGAAATGGAACTAACAGATATGTAAAATTTGCAGTGGATTTACAGTCTCTTATTGAAATCACAGTGGAGATAGGAAATGTGATTACAGCTCACAGCTTTTTAGTGGATAATCACTTTCACATTCCAAGGCTTCAGGAAATTCAATAGACTTTTTTTTCCTAAGTGACAATAACCACAGGATGTGACCATACCTGTAATAATCTTTCCCTTCAGACAGGGAGATAAGCTCTAAAAACAGGAAGTTTCTACTATAATCTTAAAAAAAGTGAAGAGTCTGAAACCACATGACTCCAGGTCAGTTACATGGGGAAGGAACTCGACTCCCCAAAACCATGGGACAACATACCTAGTGTATGAAGCTAATTTAGGCATTGCTCCACCACACTCCTCCAGAATCCTCCAAAACATGGAATAACATGAAAGTTCTTAGTTTATCATTCTTCTCCTTTTCCCTCCACAAATTCATAAAAGTAAACAAGATAGTTTCCACCTCCTAGAAAGAAATAGTGGTTTATGTGACTATTTGATACTTTCCACATGCACACACATCTACTTCTTAAGAGCCTTAAAAACAACTATACCAGTGTTTAACCAAGCATTAGGCATGTCTTTGCCTTGCCCATGCTATAGCCTGCTACACCTCAGGAACTTCACCTTTTATCCTTCTGAACAAGGTCTCTTTACACTTGGGAAGACTTGATAAAGAGATAAATTCAAAACTGTTCAGAGTGCAACATGACCTTCCTTAAATCACACAAGTGATGTAAGCAGTTTGCTGGACTCAAGTTACTTTGATTTTTTTCAAACAGATAGGGATTTACCAATGCAGGAACATATTTCACACAGCAGTCTTCAACCACCTACAAAGAAGCTTTAAGTGTACTCAAAGAAAGCAGCAGATTTTTGAATAGCTAATATAAACCAATTAATGGTCAAAAAGGCCTCTCAAAAACAGTTCCACAATATTTCTCACACCATAGATGAGGTGGCAATACTTAAGCATGGTTTACACAAGCTTCCCAAAAAAAGAATAGAGCCTGCTCTATAGTTCAACATGCTACATGTCAAAACAAAGCACATTTTCCTATCAGTGTTTAACATCAAATCACACTATGGGCTTAAAAATGACATTCCCGTGACTATATTGTGACAGCCACAAAGGGACAAACCTATAAAACAAACAGTCATGTAAAGAAAATATTTACCCATTCTACATGCAATTTACACCACAAGCAAATATTCCTGGACAAAAGGGGTGCAGGAGTGTCAGAGCAGGTGAGGCGAGTTTCTAATGTAACAATAAACAGCTTTAGAGCCACTGCACAGAAAGACAAGAAACCTCTTTGAAGAAGGGCTCAGGGTAATCAGGGAGCATTTTTTAGAGCAGGTGACATGGTCAAGCTGCAGGATGCCATCTAGTGTCAGGCTCCTAGAAGTCATGTTAGAAAACCGACCAGAACACTGTCAATTCAAGGAAGCCACAAAGAGCATGGAGAGACTGGACTGTGCAATTTCAAGTCTTTAGCTTTCCCCCCTCACATGCTGACAACAGCCCAACTGAAAACAGGAGCAAAAAAAACATACAGCAAAGTTAAGCAACATCATCAGTAAAAAAAAATAACTAACAGAAGAGGGGGAACTGGAAAGCTAACTAACTAGAATCAAAGCCAGTATTTTCAGGCTCATTTACAAAGCACAGTTGGTCATATTTAACCACTATTAACAATGCCATTTCAAGAAAGCAACATGAAGTATGCTCTGTAGCCTCCCTAAGCAGGCATGGAAGCAATGACTTCTTAGTCCATTACCTAATTCACAAGGTTACAAGACATCACTTCCAAGCCCAACCCCATCTACGTTTTTGCAAAGGAGCAGGCAACAAAATGTGCAGTTCTCATTGCCCTTGAGACTTCTTTCTCAATGGATTCTGCACTTTAAGATACTAATAACCAGATATGCCTGAGATGTATTTTAAATGAGTGGACCTCACTGGACAATAAGGTCAAGAAGCAGCCTGACAATCCTGTTTGATTCCATTCCTGGAATGAACAGTCAGAATGCCTTTCATGGCTTCCACTACAAAGAAACCCATCATTAGACCTCATCTTTGTCAGTTCAAAGGCTGAAGATACATACAGGAGGTGCTGTTTCAAAGGAAAGACTCTGAAATCAAATAGCTCCCAAGAATATCACTATATCCATTTCAGATTATAACTTCTACTACCTTCCCTCCCTTAGTCCAACTTAAGGTAGGAAGCACCATGATTTGCTCATTAATTTCAGAGCTTGGAGGAGGAGAGGTTGGTTTGTTTGTGGGTTTGGGGGTTTTAAATAACCTTTAAGATGGCTCTGTTGATTAAACCATTTTCATCCTTCAATGAGTTTGATTCCTATTAGTTAGGACTGCAAAGAAGAGATTGATTTTCACTGGAGTCAGGATCAAGAGAAGTAACAGCTTTGCCAATTAAACAACTGCTCAACACGGTAAGTAGAAAAAGATGTCCACAGCAATAATGTGCAAGTGTCCAGAGCACTCTGCAATGCTAACAACAGCTAACAGACATGCTTGTAATAACTGTAACCTTTAACTTGAGGAAGGAGGAAAACTCCATGTATTACAGACAGTTCAGCTCCTGCTCACTCTGCTGATAAGAAGCTGCTTCACTGAGAAAGGCTCAAAATTACAGACAACTCATCTTCCAGCTCTGAATTACCATCATTATACCACACAAATCACCACATTGGGCTTCAGCCTACTAAAATAGAAATCACAACCAGAAATGGTCTAGCAGGTTGCTGCCTCTTCTCCTCTTAAATGAAGCTTTTATACCAAACAAATCTATACAGTTCTTGCATTATAGCCTTTCACAGAGTTGCACTGTAAATCAAAGCTTTTATTCCACAGCCTGCAGCTATTCCACCATTTAATAACTGACATGGGAAACAAGTTTTAATCTCCATTAGGCTGAAACAATTACTATCCTCATAACCACTCAAGTCAGAGGTAAGAATTATGAGATTTGTATAACCTGATTGTACATTCAGGAGGAAGCAGTTAATTCTTTTCCAGAGGAAAAAGGCAAAAGTATATTCAGTACAACAAAAGAGGGGAACCCAAACAATCAACCTCCCTAATTCTGGATGTACCAGGATGACCATACACTCCAAGCAGCCAGGACAAGACTTACTTTCAGACTGTTAAAGAACTGCATCAATCTCACCACAAAGCAGCAAGGAGAAATCTGAACAGACACTGCACTTGGAGATGTAAATACTCTCCAATTGAGAGCTTCAGCTGCAGCTTTAGACAAGACCTTAAATAACTGGGGGACTACTTCAGTCATTAGGGAAACAGCTCTCATGCTTAGAGGAAAATCTATTTAAGAGCTACTGAATTAAGTGACCTGGAAGTCTGCCTTCTATCTATCTATCTATGCAATTATTGCTAATGCTGTGTTAACAAGGATTTTACAATCTGGAAAAAAGAAAAGGAGTTCAACTTTTGGTTTAGGAAGTTACTCTAAACAACAAGAGCCATGACCAAGAACAGCAATACTGAGACTCTCTCCAAAATCCTCCTGGCACTTCTAATGCTCTGCCTTGGTGACATGCAGCTGGGCCAGCATTATAGATCCTACCCCAGCTGCCAAAACAAAGGCATTTGATACAGCATCTCCTGCCCTATGCTGCAGTCTAACACTCAGCAACTAAGAACCATTAGCACTTGGAGGTTTTATAATCTCTAATCAGCAAATGCCCTTCCAAGGACAGTTCCTTAGTTGGTTGGGAAGGGATCACAAGACTGTAGTAAATGTAAGAAAAAAAAG
>VWZO01041605.1:0-10073 GCA_013396975.1 Bucco capensis
CCCCCCATGCAAATAGACTTCAGGTAAATGGCATCTTAAAACTCAGTGTCAATCACTGTCTTACTTTCAGTTCCTTTTGCTTGCTTACAGAAAGATTATTTTTTTTTATCAACCCAACCAACACATCACAAAGGTTGAAAATCAGACTTCTTTTTGCCATGATGCATCATCAGCAAGAGGAATGGCCTTGCTGACAATATTTTGCTGTCACATGTGCCTCTACAGCTTCACTGCCTTCTCTGTGATCAATGAAAACAGATTTTGAACTCATCTATTTCATTTCAGACCATATTCTGCCCTGAGGCACACAAGTACAACCTATCATAGTTATAGTGGCAATTGGGGCAGAATTTGTTCCTTTCCTGACAATTCAATATGTGATTCATGAACCAAAATTGAATCCAACTCTCCTTTCCTAGAGCTCCTCTGGTTTTGGCATTAGCATTGGTAAAAAAGCAGCAAAGATGAATTTATGTTGGTTGTATCAGCAGAACTGGCTGAGTAGTCAATAATCAGACTGCTCAGCAAGATGCTAGCAGACCAAAAGTTAGTTACTGTATTTTATTTACACAGCTTACTCTGTAGTCTGCTCTCTTTCTTCACTTATCCCTCCATTGTTCAACTAATGGGATCATAAGACCTGGAAAAACACTTCCTAGTCTTGAACATTTCTAATTGGCTTAATACAGTAAACAGAAGAAAGATAATCCTCTCCACAACCATCACCTTAAAAAACACAAACCCATACCACTAGACATGGAATACTTGGTGTATTCACGGGGTAAGCAGTTGCAGGCAATAACCGGATGATAGGTTTCCCATTAATCCCCAAGACAATGGGACCACTTTTGACAATACAGACTCCATTTATATTCACACATCTGTCTGTGGGCCAACACTTGCATGCACCCTTTCATGTAAATAATTGCACGGCAGAGGTGAGAACACTTCAGCATACAAGGTACAAAATGGACACACATGAAAGCCATCTGAGAATATGCAGTGCTCCACGGATCAAGGTATGCTATGGGGCACTCTCTATGCATGACCTTCAGGTGAGGCAAGCCTGTTTGAGACGTGGGGAGCTTTGGCACTTCAGAGCCAACACCAGGAGCTCATGTTTTGAACTCTGGAGGTCCCCAGTGTATCACTCCAGATGACAGGCATCGAATGCATATATTGTATTGTGATTTTCTGGGACTGCATTCCCAAGCAGGGGCAAGGTTGACATCACTTTGAAAACTGCATCCAAGACATCTAATGAACTGCATACAGAAGACTAATCTACGGTAGATTTGGCGTATGGTAAAAATAAACTTCTTAATATAACAAAAGGACTAATCAACATATTGCATATTAGTCCTGCAAAGTGCCAATTATCTGATGAAGAGCAGTAATACTAGATGGTTCCAGTTTCCTCAGCTATTTAACTATTTACATCAATGGAAGTTAAGGAAAACAATGCCTACAAAACCACATATGAAAATACACATAAAGGACTTGAGCCAAGATTTGAGCTGAGATTTGAAGATAAAAAAACTGTTCAGGATGTCTGAATCCTGCTGCGTATTGCTACTGTATTGGTTATGATAAAACTTCTTTGGGAAGCAAATTATTTTCATTTCCCTTACCATTTAACAAAAATGCATTAAAGTAAAACAGAGACTGATCCTGACCTTCTGCAACCCCATCAACAACAGCCTTACCACAGATTCCAGTGAGGCAGGGATCCCTATGGGCCAGGGGTCTGTAACACCTTATTCACCAGCTAGCTCACTGAGATTAGCTCTGGTTTCACGTATTATACATTCCAAGCAAAGGGTCTACAAACACCTACTTGCTCTGTATTGCCAGACTAAATAAGATATGAATAATCGGGGGAACATCTTCAAAGGCCCAGGGAGAAACTGAGCATCTTCCGGGGATTTTTACCTGGAGTGAGAGACCTTCCTGGATTTGAAAATCTTCCTTGAAATGAAAAAAATACAAAGAACTCCCTTTTCTTCCTTTCTTTTGTAGGTAACATGACCTAAAAAAGAATTTGCAAACAAGCTTGGAGAGGGGAGACAGCTCATGCATTTACTGGATTTTTATTTATTTTCTGCAGTTGTTTCTGAAAGTTTCTCAAAATTTTCAAAGATTTGTGCATCTTACAAGGTCCATCTTTTCCAAGTGCAAGGCATCTAGTTTCAGTTTCTTTTATTTCTTAGTATATTTATTACACTTACTGCAAACTATCCTAATGCCCTCACAGTGCTTTAAACGAGGCTGCAAATATCTCCTGGATCATCAGCAAAAAGCTTCTCCTCTAAAAAGGCGTAAAAGCCAGCATGCCTTTTTGTTCCACTATTTGCTATTTTGTAAAACTGTAAGAAAACTTCTGCCTTGAGGGCCAAGCCCTGCTCTTTTGTTGGTGAACAAGACCAAGAGAGGTCTATGTGCCACACCGGTGTCATGCTTGGAGGTAAAACACAGAGGGACAGCCTGCCAGAAGTGCTGATTCACTGCAGCGACTGAAGAGGCTGCTTAGAACAAAGCCTGTTAATACAGCTCCAGCCATAGGGGGGAAAATGCAAATGCACAGAAGTCATGTAAATCAGAACTGCTGCTCTATTTTACAAGAAATTTTCCCCATTAATTAATTTCATGACTTAGAGCAAATGTGCATGGTTGGAAACAGGGGACCCTGCTGATACCAATCTCATGGCATAGGATACTTTAGCTTTTCTCTCTGAGATATATAGCAGATGTACTCCCTGGCTCAAATCCAGGTACAGACTAGGTGCTTTTGGGGCTAAAGCACTGCCTTTCAACCTGGTTAAGCCTACTACTAACTTTTTCTGGTTTGGAACTGAAATATATCACATTAAAAAACCCAGGATTTTAAAATACAAATTCTTAGAGCTGTCACATTTATAATTAGAATGATCTGATACGACTGGCATCAGTGTGAGGTAGGAACATATCACAGAGGGCCAAGCAGACAAACTAAACTATTTCTCACCCTTAAAAAGGGGATTCTTCCAAGTAGAAATGTCAGTAGAGTCACATGGGCTCTGTGCAAAAGTAGCAGCTCCTCATCCTCATACCTACTCTTACAAAGTCCTGCCCTGCTGCCTAACTTACTGCAGCAGACCACACCACCCACCAAAGCCTTGACAACAGCCCTGGCTCCCCATGCTAAAACCAGATCCTCCTTCAAGTAGAAAATTATTTTTCTGGAGGTGCAGGTAATTTTGGAGCTACCTGTAACACCTTCACACTGCACATAGAGAGCATCTCTGTTGATGTTACACATTAAAAGAGATGCTGCCACATCGAAAAAAAATGAGGTTTGATAAAACACTTCATCATAGAATCACTAGATGCAGAGCTGGTTGCAAGTATAACCTTTTTATATGCTGATGAAAGTATTTTTCAGGTTGTCTGCCCCCACATTGGAGAAAGAGAAGAATGAAGGAAAGAAAGAATGGAAGAAAGGAGGGAGGATACTCTATTGTAGCTACTGGATCAGCACACAAACCAGCAGCAGACAAAATGAGAACAGCTGTAAGGAACCAGCACCAGCATGTTCACCGAAACAAGAAGAAAGAGCCTGGAAGACAAGAGAAACCCTGAATGCAGATACTAACTTTTATTCCCCCGGAAGAGGATTTATGATGCCAGATTTTTGTTGTCTCTTAATACTCACACCTGGCTAAATACAAATGAAATTAATTTTACAGCTGCAATCTTTCCACATTTTGCACATGGTGATTTGCTGAAATAAACCTTATCACAAGGTGTCAAAAATGGAACATAAAACATAACATGCAATATTTTTTGAGAGACATCAACCGTAATTATATGAAACCTGACAGAGCTGCTCCAGGGAGAGGTGGATGGAATTGCACAGCATAGTGCCTGGCCCCCCACGCAGAAGGCAAAGCTCGATCCAAGCAAGTACAGTGGGAAGGCCACAGGGTCTCACACGTATCAAATAATAATAGTAATGTGTCTCCTTCTTCTGCCATCCAGTCACTGAAATCAGTGTGAAAACTGCAAGGAGATGAAAATACTACAGTCAGGGATTAGGCTAGAGCTTCCCACATGACCTGAAATGACAAGCATCATCCCTCATCCCTCTCACTTCCCCACGACAACTCTCATCTCTCTTTTGTCCTAAATTAAATCACCGGTCTTTAAAGTTTTACTACCATACTATGCCCAGTCCTCATTCCAATGTATTTAGTTTTTCTTGACAATCAGTGGAAACTGTGTCCATAACACAGACCTGGTATTAATGCACACCAGTTGCTGACACTGTGTCAGTGCTGTGTGAAAAATTTTCAGAAGATCGTATCTGAGAAACAATGTGTGATACTTGAGTTAGAGCATAAGTAGTTTACCTGCTCACAGTCATTACCATCCTTACCTCATGCTCAGATTCTGGTGAAGTTTTCTGGTTTAGTGCTTAGGAGAATGAAAAATGCTGCTGTCCTTTAGTCTCTGTACTACACCTATAAAAACACATCTCCGGGAAAGTAATATTTTCCCTGTTGCTTTCTGCTGATGAGGGTCACATTATTAATGCATTTGGCTCACCTGCCTGGAGCCATGCCTACAAAGCTGGTCACAGTTGTGCTAGAAAAGCATCAGGTCCTTTACAACACAAATTCCACAATTTCGTAAAATGGGTCAGTACTAAAGAAAAATCTCTTTTCTTGGTATTAAAAGGGCAATTTGCTTTCTGTTATTTTACGTGATGCCATATTATCACAAGAATGATAAATTAAAGGCTGTAACTATGTTATAGTATGAAAAAGTCCCAGTTTTTTAGATCTTGCTCTTCTTTGAAACTACTAGGCTGTACAGTGGTGCTAACACTTGGAAAGATACTGTCCCTTTGAGAAACCAAACAAGTATGCTAGCTTTCCTGGGCAAACTAGGGGTGAAGTATGAAATGTGAACTGATGTCTTTCGAAGTATTAAGAACGGCAACCAATTTTTACAAATATGCTGAGGAAAACTTTTCATAAGGGTCTTTTTTCTTTGGTTTTTGGTATTAACACTGGGGCTTGCACCCACTATTAATCCCTCCCATATTTCTCAGCTCTTGTGTAGAAAACACAGCACAGTCCTACAGCTGTGGCATTCTGAAGTCTGCACAACATGCTGTACATGCCATTGCTTGACATTTTATTGACAACAAAGGCCCGCAGCATGGCAGCGTTTTTAGAGATGGGATTAACATAATGAACTCCATCTCCATGGGTTTTCCATGGCATTTCTTTACATATAAGAGCAAAAAAAGACCCAAAACAGAAACAAACATTTTTTCTGCTCTTTTAGAACACAATCCCCTCTGAAATAACGGGATTGTACAGTCCTAAAAGAGAGAAAAGTCTGTAAGTAAAGAAGCACAATTTTACATGGAAGGAGCAAGTAGTTGCTGAGGAACTAGGAAAATAAAAATACTGACATTTCTACAAGGCAAGAAGAGCCCAAGTGTGGGACCTGTACTAGTGCAATGCTACAGCTGATAGTGTAAGCTCCAGCCACCCAGGGACAGGTTGAAACTGACCAATTGCAACAATTCAGAACATCAAGGTTTCAAGACTCCTAAAAATACACAAACAAAATCCCGCAAATATTGCTTATCTCAGTCCCAAGTCAAATGGTCCTCATGCATGGTAGCACTCACAAACAGAGCCACTGAACCCAGTCTATGTTTGCCAGATGCCCAGCCCACACTTGCAGGATGGTCCTAAGCACTTGGAAGAGTAACATCCTAAGCAGGAATAAGCAATTTTGTCTGCAATGCTCTGATCTTCCCCTCTTAAAGCTTTAAGAAAACTCTTCAATGGAAAAAATGCTTGGCAGAGTTTCCATCTGTTCTAGCTGGACCTGTTAGCCAAGTCTGTAGAATGCAGAGCTCTGCTTTATTTTTTTCCTGGTGCATAAGTAAAACTCCACAATATTAATGTTTTTTACCCAACGAGAGCGAACAATCATACGGCCATGAATCCATCTTAAATGCAGCTGCTACAAAATGAAGTTTACACAACTAGGAATTACAGTTTCTGCTTTTTTGTGAATTTTCTATCTTCCCTTCTGATTGATCCCTTTCTGAAGTCCTGCATCCCAGTATGTCTTTTTCTAGCCCTCTACAATCCTTTAAAAAACTACCTAGGTATCAGCAACTTATTCAGACACTTTTGAGGATGACAGTAGAAGAAAATGGTGATTTGGTATGATCTCAAACAACAATTTAATGAAATTAATGTTGCAAAGGTGCCTTAGTAAGACATCAAAGTAGTACCAAGCAGTAAAAAGGCTACAATGGCCACCAATTGCAGCAATAACATGTCTACAGCTGAATTGTTGATTCTAAGTTAGCACGTTGTATCCACTTTGAGTTTGATGCAAACTCAAAATGCCAGCTGCTTCCAAAAATAGGGGAAATGCCCCTGGTCACTGTGAAGCTGAGGGTATTAAGCACCTTTCCTAAAAGTCCTGGCAACTTGCAGAGTTGTAACTCAATTTCTCTGGGAAGCTGTGAGGTGCTTTCTAAAAATCAAACACATTTGTAGCCCATATCCAATCCCTCCATCCTGGTTCACAACCTTTGCTTAAGAAAGACAAGTAATCCACATTGCAGAAGGAGGCTGTGCTCATTTTCCTGATGTACTTTCCTGTGACCTGAACCCACAGTTATATAAGAGTAGGAAGCATGGACAATTCATTCTTAATGCTAGCTCAGTCCTGGCCTCTCCTGGGCACTGGCTGAAAATAATACTAAACCATGCTGAATCATTTACAGTAGCTTTATGATGTGGATTATCATTCAGAGAGGACTGACCTGACCCCATCACACTCGTTTCATGCAGCAATGCAGACTGGACTCCAACCAGAGTCTAACAAATGCCACCCACATTGGCACCAATACAAATCATGCATTCATGTAGAAGGTTCGCATGTAGATTAAAGTTGCTTTAAACTTATCCTTGTGTTGAACCTTCAGTAATTGCCATGTCCTTGCCTCTTCTGTCTGCATAGACAGTGCTTTAAAAACATAAGCTGCCCAGACATATATGCAGCTTTTTATTTCAAGCAGCTTCCCCACTCTTATTTTTGAAGAAAATACTTTGTTAATTAATGCTTCCAGCAGTTGCACAGATTTCTAATGTCTTTGCTAAAATAATGGTCCTTTATTGTGCTTCTTCCTTGAGACACAGATTCTGGTCACAAGGCATGGGAACAATTGACCTCCTCTTGGACATACGAGATCCTGTGCTACAGTGCAATGCAAAAATGTGAGCTTCTCAGTCATGCAGGGCCTGGTCATATGGCTGCCTACTGAATTCCTTCTCTTTCCACCATCATAAAAGGAGCACAAGATGCTGTTGCCATTTATATTCCACTGATTACACAAGCTATTTTCATGGCAGGACTCTGCTGCTGCATTCCATCTCACAGGCTGTACAGATTGAGCTTTTTTAGTGGATTCTGTTAAAATGGATGTTGGTTCCAATAGGACAAATTCATCAGGTAGGGAGCTTTTACAATGACTCATTTTAAGGTAATCGTTGTACACATCCCTTTCAAATAGCTTGAACTCTCTGAACAATAAAAGAGCACAAAAACAATAGTGCCTCTGAGCAGAGAAGAAATGTTTAAAAAGCTGGTTTTGTTAATGTTAACCCAGAAAACCAAGGTTTCCTATGTGTAGTCCCATCCTTACTGACTTCTTTCTACAGATACGCTTTTAAACTAAGTGAAACAAAGGTTTTAATTGCAACACTTTCATTTTTACTCATGAACTGTCATTATCAATCACTTACGTTTTCTAGTGAACTCCTGCACTAAGTAAGAAGAGAATATAAGAATACATCTTTTAAAAAGAAATCAATTTGTTGCACATCAATCCCTGCAGGCCATGTGTTCATAAGTCAATAGCCTAAAATGAAAACATCTGATCAAGGTAATACACCTGTTAAAGGAGCATAAAATTCCAAACCCAATGGTAAAATACAAAGATTATGAAGCCTCTTAAAGGAGCCATCAAAGTAAACTATTACACTGATACATCTGCTTCACACCAGCACCCGCTCCATCAGTGCCACTCACAATAAATGAACATTAGGACAAATACTTCACAGAGCCTCTGCAGAAAGAGGTTTTCCCAAATACAAGTAATTCAGCTCAGGAAAAAGCAAGTAATGGTTTAGCCTTCCATGCACTTTCTGATCAAGGATCTCCAAGCATGCAAAATATTAACGATCTGAGCTCATCATAGATCTTTGTGTTAGCAATTTTATCAGTCATGTTTTACATATGGAGCAACTATGATATACGTAGGTTGAGTGAACTGACCGGCATGTCTGAATGTGTTGAGAGCGGTGCTCAAGTACTGAACAAAGCTTACAAGGAATTGCTACTCGTACTGTGACGACTACACTGTTCAATCACTTGTTCCATTGTTTCACACCCCAGTGGCTCTACCTTTTGCAGTTTTGCTGAAGGAGGAAGCAAAGTCCTACACCAGCATGAACATCCTTGTGCTTCTGCACTTTCCCCCTGCTCTGAAGTAACACAAATCCCTCATGGAAGCTCTCTGCCAACATACTCACTTGTGCATGTACTGTAAGGAGAATCAAGGGGGGTTTTGTTCCTTTTTTGTTTCTCTCTTTCTTTAATTTAAACAAAGAGTGCCCAGAGCTCCATCTGAGGGATTTTTGAGCTCCTTTCCAAAAGCTTCTGGGCCTTTTGAGTCTCACTTGTAATTAGTCTCAATCATGTTTTGTAGTCCTTAATCCTTGTGATTGCAGTTGAGTTTGGCCCAGATTTTAAAACGGAGAGAAGAGTTGGTACCAGCTATGTGTTCCAGCATCAGACCTTTTCAATCTTTCTTTTTTTTTTTTCCCCCCCTGAGACTAAGGTCTTGTAGACATTAAAGGAAGAGAAATACAGTCCCATGTATAGGGTCAGGGGAGGTGTATAATTTCTCCTTCACACACCACCTTTCTGTTGGGTTTCCTCTCGGTTCCTGACCAAGCCAGTGTCAAACCTCCTCTGGCTGGAAAGGCTTTCACATCCCTGATAATGCTGATTTCACAATCCTGCATCTTCCCTTTTTACAAAGTAAAGCCAATCCCATTGCCTAAACTTTGTCACCCTGCTCCCTGACCACAGATGCTTCCAGGGTGGGCATAGGGTTCCTTAGGGGAGACAGCAGCACCTCCCACCCAGCTGACAGGTGGGCCTGCATGAGAAGACAAGACATGGCCCCTATCCCACCAGACTTTCACTTTTCGCTCCAGAGGTCGCTGGTATAGCATCACCTTCTGGGTTACCACACAAGTAATGCTACTCAGGTGACTGTAGTTTCCAAGCATGTAATTTAAATTCTTCACACCATTGATGTTACCTCATGAAGGAGAGACACCATGGCCCCAGCCTGCCCAAGGCCACAGCCCTGGAGCCAGCATACCGCACTTCACCAGAAAGCTCAGTTTCTTCATGCAGTATCCTCACACACCACATTTAACGCATCTGTCAAAGACGTTTAACAGTCAGGGCCACTGTCATGCTTTATGTAACACTGCATTTTTGGCATTGTTTTCAAAATGCCCTGTGCAGGTGTCAGCCCATTTAAAGGGTACAATATGTGTGCTTGCCTCACCCTCCCTGTCAGCGTGCAAATTGTTACCTCCTGGAAACTATCGCCTGGGCGCTGCTGACATTTATGTAGAACAGTGAGGTCTATTTTGCCAGCTATGACTTCAGCGTCATTCTCAGTAACTTTAAAGATCAACCATAACAAAACAAAAAGGCTTCTGAATTTTATTGGCATGTGCTGCCACAAGAAATGTGGAGTGTGGGCACCTGTCACAACTGATCCTGTAGGTTTTGGGATTTTTTTTACAAAATAAGGAGAACAAAAAAGTAAACAAAATAAAAAAAACAATCATAGCCTGCAGAACTGCTCTGAACATTAAAACAAAGGATTAAACAGGATTATAAAACACTGTTGTCTGAAATATGGCACCCAAGGTAAGCTTGGAGACAGAGCGCTCCTGGGCAGGGCAGGG
>VWZO01041606.1:0-10266 GCA_013396975.1 Bucco capensis
AACAACTGCTATAGTTTAGCCCCAGATACAGACTAAATACAGACAAACTCTCACCATTTGTCCTGAGGGTCTTTGTCGCTTTTCTCAGGTAGCCACATGAGCTGATTTTTCTGTGGTGATTTTTCTGTTCTGAATTGGCTCCATTCAGGTACAGAGAAAATCCTTGTTCTAACTGCTCCAGTTTGATTTGTATGGGATCCTTCCTTTTCAAATGTTCCAGTAGCCTGAGTAGGAAGGACAATAATGGATCCTTATGCAGTGCACATATGGATGGTCAGGTTAGCAATCAATACAAAAACACATAATGTCACAAAGCTGAAAAATATGGTCATAGTTCAAATAATTTCAGACTATAGCTTCAAGGACCTGTTCCTGTTTTGTACTGCTTGTATGAGTACCCACATGCTGTGATACGAAGTTAGACCAAGCCTTTCCCTTCTGAGACTTTTTCCATGTTTCTCATTTAATGCTATTTTTTCATTTGGTATTTAGTATATTTAATTTTTTTCTCGAGAGCTGAGAGTTTTACTTAATTTCAAAAAGTAATATAGTAATATAGTTGAGGTCTTTTCAAGAAAAAAACCTGTTACAAAACTTGAGGAGGAGATTAATAGTGCAGTTAGAGATATCAGTAAAATAAGAGTCTGTTTAAACTATTAAAAACCCACCTTCCCCAGGCTGAATTTCAGTGAAACACCTACCCTCCCTCTTCTAAGTTTCATCTTCCCTCTTTTTGCCATGTGTTATAGTCAGTCCATTACAATTCCTTCTGAGGTGAAATGCAGGCCAGGATGTTGGGGTCACATGGGTGACAAATTTGTCTCTGTCCCTGCATTCTGATTCCAGAGTTGGTCAATCTACAGACCAAAGCCTCCAGGGATGTCTGCTGTGACACAAGTCACCTCTTTCCAAGGGTGGGTCCCCAGTCATGTCCCTGTAGGCAGCATGTCTCTGCAGGAGCACTCCCCCTCTGTAGCCACCACTCTTGATTCCACCCCAAGCTGCTCTGACTGTTGATGTCTTGGCACATGATGGGCTGTTTCTCTAAGTTCTGGATCATGTGGAGGTTGGCTGTGACTGACCCAGGGCAGTACCTGACCTGCTCCCACACAGGGACTACTCTATAGCTCCTGCTACCCAAAACTGTCAGTGATGTCATCAGCATGACTCTTTTGCAAGGTACAGTTGCCACCTTCTTGTTGTGTTGTAAGACAGTGGCACCTGTTTCCACTCAAATTTAGAATTAGAGTTCTTATAACAAGGATGTAAGTTGTTTCAGTCAGTAAATGATGTTTTTAACCT
Organism: Bucco capensis; assembly: GCA_013396975.1. Classification (NCBI taxonomy): domain Eukaryota; kingdom Metazoa; phylum Chordata; class Aves; order Piciformes; family Bucconidae; genus Bucco; species Bucco capensis. The sequence goes on from VWZO01041606.1 coordinate 1,303, forward strand.
TTTCTCAAACCACATGAGGAGATTATATATACAAAATAAACCAGTGTTCACAAAAATTAGCTATTCTAACGTAATTGTGGCTTTTGTGGTTTTTTTGTCTTTTCAGCAAACCATTCATGTTACAGATTTTGAGTAAATGTAAATCTTATGGCTTGTGTAAAGAAAGGAAGCCAGCAAGGAAGTTCTGTAGACCCTCCTGACTGAATCTATGAAATTCACCTCTCTATTGTACAGTGACAGGAAGGTTCATATGAACAAAGATTAAAAGAAATGTTTAAAACTTGTCTGAAGATGCTAAAGTTTTCACAAGCAACCTAGATGTCCTCAGCTCCACCTTAGCAGCAGGTGACTTTGTATTTTTAATTTCAGTGAGTTTTGCATGCTGTTGTTTCTGACCTTATCTCATAACAACATCCTCACAGTGTGAGCTGCCAATTACTGCTGAATCTAGAACATCTTGCTCTAGAATCTTCCCTGTAAGCTGTGGAAATTATTTTATTAATAAATGTACCTGTATTTCAAAGCATCTTGAAAAAATATTTTGCTCTCTAGAAATATGAACTTTGTACTTAGCAAAGAGAAGCAAAGAGAATCACTTGAATTCTCTGAGATGCAGCAAGTCAGACTTTGCACAAATTTAAAACATTCACAAATGCTGATATTAGATATTACACTATGTAGTACAGAACATATTACATACTCAATCGTGGTAACAATTCTGTATCTCACCGGTTTCTCTGCTGAAGGAATATTAAGTATTCGTCATTTTTTTCATCAAAGTCAGTCACCATGTCCTTAATAGAAAGCTGAAATGAGATTATAATCACCACACTGCAGTACAGAAATAATTTATTTTAGAGTACTACTGCGTTTGCACCCTCAGACAAGAAAGCTATACACTGGAAAGTTCCTTCTTCAACAGAGCATAAAAGTGCCAGTGTAGTAAATAAAGTCACTGAAGAACAGAGGAAACGTTACTTGTTTTACTTATTTTTCAGAACCCTTCAGAATCTACTGAAGAGCCTGTTTTTAGGCTAAAGAGACTCCTAAAAATGGAAGGCATATGCTATGAGTTTAAAATCTGAGAACTGACAAAGCAAGTCAATTCTGAGGCAGACGCTGAAGGGGCCATGCCCAGAGCCCAACTGTAGCATTATTTTCCGCAGCTGCTACTGCTCATGCGGGCAGATAATTATAGAATTTATCACTGCAGAGGCTGTATGCATTTGAAGTGTTTAATTAAAAATTTTTACCTCACTTGCCTTTCAAGAAATATGAACTTTTCCAGTACTTCCCACCAAATATCCCAGAGCTGCTTCTGCAAGTCGTGGTGCTCTCTCACACACTCCTAAGTGTAAAATTGCCACCAAAACGTTTATCTGAGCTGTGTACCAAACCCAGACCCCTCGTATTTTCCCTCTTACCGCCTGCAGAGTAGCTCTGCTAGAACACTGCCCCTTCCCGCGCTGTCGCTGAGGTAACGCGGCCTTGGGGCTGAACTGACAGTTTTCCCGAAGGCCAGGGCCTTGGGCCCGACTCCCCGCAGCAGCGCCAGGCACGGCGCAGAGGTGAACCCCGCGACAGGCCGAGAGAAAAAGGCCGGGCCTGGGTGGTCTGGGCCAGGCCAGGCCGCGCCGCGGTGCCCTGTTAGTGTGTTCCCTTGGTTACGGTCGCGGCGATGACCTCACTTCCGAGGCGCCAGCCCCGCCCGGCAGTGATGGAGGCTCTGTGGGTGCTGCTGGACGAGGTGGCTTTGGAGGGGCTGGACGGCCTGACGCCGGTTGCGCTGTGGCAGCGCTTGGCCGCCCGCTCGCCTCCCTTCCCGCTGCCGCTGGAACCCGCTACGCAGCAGCTCCTCTGGGCCGCCCTCAGTGCCCAGCCCGACGTCCGCTTCTACCTGCTGCCGCGGGCGCGCCCGCCGCTCCGTCTGCACGACCGGTGAGGGCAGTGTTGGCGGGACACGCTCCCCCAGAGCCGAGTCGAGCCAGGCCGCCCCCTCTGGCATGCCGCCGTGCTTACCTCCCCTGTACCTGGCGGCCCGAGTACCCTGCAAGGGTGCCAGACAGAGCTGGTTCTGCTAACGGGGGTAGCTCGGGCCTGGCTCGTTCTCTGGAGCCGCCGCTCGGGGTTTGTTGAGGGATCACTGGAGTAGCTGGTATGGGGCTGGCAGGGAGGAGGGTGGGTCTGAAGCTTACTCTGCAGGAGTCCTGGCTAGATTTCTGCCCTAATGACTGCTTACCGCTTAGGTACAAGCAGAATTTATATGTCACAGTGCACCAGGGTGGATATACCTGTTGTTTTCCTTTCCACAAACCAGTATTTATATTGTTCCTTTTTTTCCCCTCCCCCTCTTTTCTCCCACCACTTTAATATCCTGGAGTTTTTGGAGATCAAATAATGGCTTTGCCTCTTCCTGCCTCATACACTGTTCATGCTGAAAAGGTTTGGTCATACTCAAGGAGTGTAACTGCTTCTTGGGTTTTTCCCATTGTGAGAGTTCATTTTTCCACCATAGTACATAAAGGTGTCAGCACTGTTTGTGACAGTTTTATATTTCAGTCCCAAATTCCCCTTCCTTGTTAAATCTTGACTATCTGCTTTTATTTCAGATATGAAGAAATAGACCTTGAAACAGGAATAGTGGAAACCAAAAGAGATCCTCTTCCTTCACATGATATTTATCCGGTCCACATGATTTTGGATAATAAAGATGGCATTCAGGGTTCCTGCCAGTATTTTAAAGAGAGAGTAGATATCACTGATCAAATAAGGAGGAAAGACTTGCAGCCCTGTTACACTTATGTAGAAGCTGTTGAAAAGTGAGTGAAATCCTCACATTTGGTGTGAAAGGATTCATAACATAAGTTTTAAAATTTAATTTTCTGTTTGTGCAGATTATTATCAGAATGGTGTTCAGGGGGGGAATGGTTGACCTCTCTGTTTTTATGGAACTAATAGTAATTTATCACTTTTCTTTTCTTAGATGGGGAGAGAAACTGGTCATTGTTGCTTCCCAAGAGCAGCGGTACCGAGCTTTAATAGGCTGTGAGGGGGACCCTGACTTAAAACTCCCTGACTTCTCCTACTGTATTTTGGAGCGTTTAGGGCGTGCTAGGTGGCAAGGAGAGCTTCAGAGGGACCTGCACAGTGGGGCTTTCAAGTAAGTTTATCTCATGCTGTATCTATTAAATCAAAGTTAATAAGTTTTTCCCCTTTATAAACAAAGATCTGTCCCTCTTAAGAATTCCGGTGCATTGATTTAAACTCGGATCTGTATTGGTAGTGTCTCCCCCTTCCTACCAGGAGCACTTGGTTCTCAGAGCCAGTGTTGTGTGAAGGGTACTGGTCTTTTCCTTGAGTTCATCATGCTCCCTGATATTTCCTCATGGAACCAGAGATCGTTGGGTCAATGCACAAATTCCCAATTTGTGGAAGTTCTTGCTTTCTCTAAATGTGTAGGACATGTAGCTTGCAAACTACATTTATGTTGGGTTTTGCCACTTAGCAAGCTCTTCTGTAGATCTTCTAAGATGGTGAAGATCGTCTTAGGAAAGGTCATTTGTGGATGCTCTTCTGTCAGCTCAGTTGCCTGAGTGAACTGACCAAGGAGTGAGATGAATATCAGAGCAATTACAGGAGGGACAGTGATTGTAGTGTGGGCAGGAGTTAGAAAGAGAGGATAGAGAAAGGGGGCCTGAGGATACAATATTGATCAGTTGTCTCATCAAACCATGTCATGACACTGTGAGTGGGCATAGAGACTGTAGGTTAAAATCAGAGGGATTTTGCTCTGGTTAATCGGAGTAACTGTGAAAATCAGTTTCACAGATTATCTTAATTCTGGCACTTCCCAATTTTGACATTGTCACTTTGAAAATTAAGTTACATCGCAAAGACTGTGGGTAATTTAGGTGAAGTCGTTTGGAATACTTGTTAATGAGGGTTTTTTTGCAGAAGTTCCTATGCCTGTAGGTATTTTGCCATCTTTTCTTTAGAGTGGATGCTGGAAAAATTCATTATCACCGAAGGGTGTTGGACAGGAATGGTCTCATAACTATGCAGTCCCACGTCATTAGACTACCAAGTGGAGCACAGCAACACTCCATTCTTCTGCTTCTGACTCGCTTTCATGTTGATAGGTATGTGCCACTGACATATTTTGAAGATCTCTTGGGTAATCTGTGACCTTTTACTATGATGAAAATTTGCTTTGTTGTCACAGAACCACCAGAGAATCCTGCTATTGGCTTTTCTCAATTTCTTTATTAACTTTTCTTACAAATGGTGGGCAGTTTAAAACTTGCTTGTCTTGGAGCAATCAGCAGTAGGGTATCGTCATCTGCCTACACAAGCCTAACTCTTCTCTGTATAACACTAATAATTCTGTTAGTTTTGAGTGTTCTCACTTCAAACACATTTCTAATAGATGTTTTTGTTTTCCTGTCTTGTTTATGATTAGAACTTGTGCTTCTGTGGATTGCCAATGAAGTAACAGCCTGGGCTTAGTCACTATTCCCTCAGTTGGGGTTTCTGCTTGGTGACAAATTCTCTGATATGCTATTCACAGAAGGAAAACTAATTCCTAAAACAATCTGAGGGCACTTCAGCATACTTTCTGTAATGACTGGCATTTTGTAAACGTGCAACTCAAGTTTATAAAGTTATATGCATGCTTACATGTAAAATAATCTTCTTGTCTTGCTTAGGAGGAGCAAATATGATATTCTGATGGAGAAGCTCTCAAGTATGCTAAGTGCTCGTTCCAACCAGATGGAAACATTAGGAAACTTGAGGGAAGAATTGGTGAGATTCATTACTCTCTCAAATCCTCACTAGTGTAGAATCTAGATGATTAGTATCAAAGGCACATATTCATACTGCCTGTGTTTTAAAGTGGCACACACTTTTAAGATAGGATATTGAAGGAAGGATCTTAGAAACCCATTAGATCAAGTTACTGTTGCTCTTTCTTATAAGGAAGGAGTTCTTTTTGATCCACAACTTCAGAGTTTTGTCAATGGATATAATCATGCAATTCTTACTTGCTCAGTGCTGCTGCTTGTTTGGATGGTAGAGCTGGGGGGACAGAATACACTCCAGAAGCATCTCCCACTCTGCCTGGTGTCTGTACTAGCAGGCTTTTAAGATCCCTCTTTGATATCCCACCCCAAAATCCTGTGTTTTAAGAGCAGGCAGTGTAAATCTCTTTAATACTAGTCACCTGCAGGTGAGACTTTGGGGCTGTAATGACTTTTGCCATTTCTCTTTGTGTTAGGGTCTTTGTGAGAGAACTTTCAAACGTTTGTATCAATACATGATGAATGCTGGTCTAGCCAAGGTGGTGTCTATCCCATTACAAGAGATACACCCCTGTGGAGGACCCCACAAGACAAAGAAAGGTAACTAGAGCTGTATTTTTACTTTTTTGCGTGTGTGTAATTAGATTAATGCCATTCTGTTTATAGGCTTCAGATCTTAACACAAGTGAAAATCTGTCTACGCAGTTATGTGGAACACTGCAGCCTACTTGAATCAAGCATTAATTCCACGTTTTTAAGGAGTGGATGCAGCAAGTCTGTTTTGTATCAGTGCAAGCTGTTTTAGTGAATTGTGACTCCTAATGGACTGCTCAGGCCAGCACAGGGAGTAGGGACAAAGGTCTGCTGACCTTTTGGGTTGAGGTTGAATGGCAAGTCATGAGAATGCAAAGTCTCTCTGGAAAGCTTCATATCAAATGATGAAAGTAAGCTCCTACAGCAATACCTTGGAATCCTTGAAGGAAGCAAGATAGCCAACAACTACTGTTCTAAAAAGCCATAGGCTACTGAGGGATAGCTTTGAATTTAAATGTAATAGGTTTGCAAGAGCTGCTGATAACATCCCAGTAGGTAGTGGAAAGACAAAGAAAAGCAGAACTGTATGAAGAAATGGAACAGAAGAAAGCAACTGCTCTCAGAAAAAGGTGGAGATAGAACTTGTGTGGGGAAAAACCTACGTGAAGTAATAAGAGAAAGTATGAGGAAGGGTAGTATCACCAATGGAATTAATGCAATTGCGTAAGGAAATCTAAACCAGTTCTTTAATCACAGAGAATGCTAAGAGGCAGATTTGCAAGCATTAGAAAGAAAATTGTTCTGAAAGATGAACAGTGTTTTTCAGAGATGTAGTGTACTGTTTGTGTGTGTGGGAAAGTCTATTATGAGCTAAACTGCAAATAGCATAGTCTTTGTGGTTAGGAGTGATCCTAAAGGAAGCAGTGAAAGAGTCAGTTAGAATGTGAGAACTTGTAGAAGACAAAAGTGAATACCAGTTACATGGAGTTGGATAAAGGGTCTTGCTGAGACAATAAATTCCTTCAAATTTTTGAAGTCTGTGGGAAGGAAATCTCTCTGTAGGGAAATTGTATTATGAACAAAGCAAAGAAGCAACCAAAAGTAGGTACAGCATCTAGTGAGGTTCAGAGAGAAATCACCCACATTGTGCTGAAGAAATAAAGGAGTGATTGAAAAAGTTCAATTTTCGTGAAGCACACAGGTCCATCTCCTGCCTCTAAGAGCATCAGAGGGAGTGTTACACAGGAGAATTCATTGAAGTTCACAATTTCAAGAAGGTAGTGTTGATCCTCAAAAATGTTACAGAATAGATTATTGTACAATAAAATATATGGGGGAAAATGATCATCAAAGTTTTATAAAATATGTATTGTTCATAGTTAATGTTTTGAGCAAGTGTCTGAATGTACTGGCTATATAACACGGGTACCTTCAGTCATACTGTTTAGCACTGTAACTGACAAAGCCCCTATCTTCTTACCTTGTCTGTGAGTAGTACTGCACCAGATTGTATTTGTTTATATGTCCTCATACTGACTTAAGTTTCAGGTATGTTCTAATGAGCTGACTTGCAAATAAAGCCCAAAAGACTAGATAGTGTTCCTAAAAGACAGTTTATAATCAGTAGTAAAACCATCAAAGTATTCACTTAGAAGACAAGAAAATACAAGTCACTTATAAACATGGTGGCAATCCACAGAGTAGTAGATGTTTCATGGTTTGTCAGATTGGCACAATGGCAGCTGCATTTACTAGTCAAATTTGCCATGAAAAATGCCACCTGATGAATCTTTCACTTGTCTGGCATTTCATCTTACAGATGTAAAAGCTGAAAATCCACAAAAATGATTAAAAAACACTAGGATGAGTTAGTAATAGCTGATTTTCTCCAAAGATCAAGATAAGTTTAATCTCTAGGTATGGTTATACAGGAAATCAGATAGAAATATGGGGAAACACTGTGGATGAAGCTGGAGTATCTGCTGTGGGAAGCACAGTATTGAGCAGCAAGAGCTGAAGTAAAAGGAATTGGTTTGTTTGGGTTTTGGGTTTTGGTGGCTGTTGGTTTTTTTTGAAATACTGCGTGAAAATTAATGGACTGTAGAAATAGAGAGGATATGATAACAGTGCCTGCAGCCCTACCAAAATGTCAGCACTTAATTGCTGTCCTAAGCAGTATTTTAAGATACTGGCTGAGAAGGGATTCAGCTTGAGGAAAAATAATGGAATCATCTAGCCTGAGGCTCAGTCACATGGTTATGTTACTGTGGATTAACTTCCTGTCAGCTAGGCTTTAGTAATTGATCATATACATAATTCAGATAACATTCATCAAACTGTAATGTTTTTAGCTAAAGCTTTCACCTGGCATTTTTCACAGCAGGGCTGTACCAGAGAAGTAGAGGTGGCTGTAGATGTTCCCACCCACTGCTGCAGGATGAATTCACTCCTTCTGCAGTAGCTGCTGAATCACTGCAGCTTGATAAGGTGGCAATGTACAGTACCTAGTTCTAGTTTACCACTGATCTCTTACATTGTTTAGCAGGAGCAAGGTGACCATTGGTAAAGCTAGAAGAGCTTACTGGATGGGGCAGGACTCTTCTGTTTGATCCTTTGCTTCAGGATGCTAGTTGCATGCTGTGTGCTTCCTCCAACATGCATGCATACAAATATAAAAGCAGATGCTAGCACATATGATAAACTAACAGTTGGTTGAGGTTCTGGCATTTTTACATACTGGGATCTCATGGCAGCACTTGATAGGGCCACCAGCTGCTATCTACTTTGGCCACTTGTTGAGGAAAGGCAGTCTGGTGTTGAGGCATAGTTTTGCAACCAGGTAGTTTGTTATATGTGTTCTATATCTTCAGTTGTAGAGTTTTCTTTCATTATCTGACTTGCATTTGTAGGAAATGAAAAATGCTTTGAGTCTGTAGAAGAAAAGGACTGGTTTTATACTCAGCAAGTGATCTGGTGTGTCCTGAGGATGTAATGCTGTGGATCAGCACTTAATCCTTTCATTGATTTATTTGTGCTGTTGAAATTTCTCCTGTTAATGCACTGTTTTCTGTTCTGCTCATAAATCACTGCATTGAGCAGTCCTAATATTGACACAGGTGTCAAGGTTTGGAGCACCTCAAAAATTCATCTGAATTTGTGTATGGGTAATGTGTAAGCTGTTGCAAACCTTTTCTAGCAATAAACAGTTGCCTTTCATTGTTTGTCCCCCATTGCGCTACTAATTCTTCATGCTGCTGAAAGATAGAAAATGGTTAAAAGATGCACCCCCACCCTGTATTTTGTCAAGATCTGTTCCTACCATTTCCGTTGACAGGCACTGATGTCATGGTTCGCTGCCTTAAACTGCTAAAGGAGTTTCGGAAGAAAATGGAAGATTACCATGATGATGAGGAGGAGGAGATCATCACAAGAACTGTTCCTCCTGTGGATATTGTTTGTGAAAGGGATATGCTCACCCAGGCTTATGAGCTAAGTAGGTGATGTCCTAAGACAAGCTAAAGACTTTTTCCCATTGCCTTCTTACTTCTTTTTTGTATGAAAAATAGAGATATATTGGGGGGATTTAAAGTTCTGATTGCTTTTTATATATAGGAAAGTGTCTTTTTTTTTT
>VWZO01041607.1:0-10345 GCA_013396975.1 Bucco capensis
AAGGTTTTTACTTTGCTCAGTGCCATGCCAGCGCTTCTAGCAATTACGAATTTGACTAATTTTCATACGAGCTATTAGAGGACTCGTTCTATATTAAGACACAAGTTCCTTGTCCTGGTTTTACTGAAGTTATCAACCTTTTTGTGATCTTACATAGAATGAAAGAAGAGCCAAAAAAAAAGTTCTAAAAAAAAGTTCTGAGATTAATTCCTTTCTCTACCATCAAACTGGTGAAAATAAAGGGTTGTAATTTTGATCTATGCCATTGAAACTGAGGATATGATAAACTTTTCATTCAGAAATTTGAGTGTCTAGCAATCTGGCTATCCTTTCATGTATTTTTTGCTTATTTTTATGGTGCAAGTTGGTCTAATGATTAAATGTTTAGTAAATTAACTCATGATACTGCCTATATTGAAAAAAGCATTGTCAGGCTTTTGTGTGTGTAACTATGTAATTGGAACATTCTACTGAGTATGTGTAATAAGAAAATGTAATTGTATAAACACAACTGAAATTAGAAAGAAGTATCCAGTTACGCATGTAATCATTCATTATACTTTATAAATGTATGTATTTTATGGGTCTTTGATCTCTACCAGTACACTGTGCCAGATTTCGCTTTGGTGTTAATCGAGCAACTTGTGCAGCTACCTCAGTGATGCATTTGGTCTCCTGTAGCACTCCTTTGGGGTTGGGAAGGCAGTCGACGTTATACAACTAGAAACACTTAGCTGTGAAATACAACCTTATGCTACACGATACTATGTCATATATATGTATATGGTACCTATGGGTTTTTATGGTGTCTGTTGCAGATGAACAGACTTCTTACCAAGACTTCTGTACATAGGGATTGATTTTAACTTTCCAATTCAGTTTGAATATAAAACTGAATTCAGTGTATTCCTTTCAATAAATAATCTCTAGAAAGGCATTTTAATAGTTAAAAGTGTGAAATATGGAAGACAGAAGAAGAGACACTGAAGTGATTTTTTTTTAAAAATGGAATTGAAATGAGGAAAAGGACTTCACAGAAAAAATATGTGAAATATCAAAACACTTTGGAGAAAAGGCTGACAGAAGACTGGGGAAAAATATTATTTACCACTATTTAGGAGCAGAAAAAAAACAAAGTAGATTCAGAAAAACAGACATTTTTAATAGAAAAATAGCATGAAGAAGAATGTCCATAATAAAATTAATAGTAAACACAAACTGAATGAAAATTTCAGAGAAAAGCTAAAGGAAACACAAGGCAAAAAAAACCCCAGAGTCAAGGACTAGCTTGTTATAATATGCATACCTACAGTCTACTATTGATTTACAAAATGACCACAGAGAAAAAGTTCTGTCTTTGGAGTCCATCAAGTAGTAAACCTAATAGAGAGATCTGAAATCTACGTTTTAAATATCTTATCAATCATCTTAAATACAGTGAGATTTTACATAATTTTCCTTCTACCTATTGTATTATTATTATATGTTGTGCATGAATTGGTATTTAAGATGTATACAGGGGGAAATGAGACAGATATACAATGCAGAAAAAAATCCCAAAGTGTCCCTCTCTTTCTCACCTCTCACCCCTACAAAGTACTGGTATAGGCTTTTGAAGGGCTGAGATTATATAAGGGCTCACTTTAACTGTGTCACAAAGGAAAATTATCTGTATTGTGGAAAACAAGGGAAAAAATTGTAAGGCAAAAAGAGTATAAGGAAATACACTTCCTGCAGTGCTGTGCTGGAGGAGCTTTTGAAGTCCAAGTAGCATCAGCAGAGGTTATTCCCAAATAGCATCAATCACCCTACATGGAGCCAGTCATGCACTGTGCTTCTGCCCTATCTCTGCAGCACAGCTGGTTTGCCATGTAACTGCCCTCCTTTCTGCTACCCAGAAATCCCCATCCTCATATCAGAAAAGGATCAATCCTTTCTACTCCTGACCCAGCTCCCACTGCTTGCCCTCTCCAAAACTCATGCAGAAACCTCTCCCTTGCAGCCCAGCCTCACATTGGTGAAAGGACGTCAAGATCCCAATCTGGAGTAAGAATTTTGATGTGAGCAACACTATGAAGTATTCACAAAAGCCTCTGAAGGGCAAAGGAGTATGGGCATAGGAGGAGGCAATGGGAGTAGAGTCAGCAGAAGGGTGCACATGGAGCAGCCAGAGTATGGGACACGTGGTCAGTTGTTGGAGGAGAGACAGGGAGAGGAATTTTGTATGCTCACAGTACCTTGATTCAGTAAGTGCAGTCCTATCAATTAACACAAATATTTTCATATCTGTTTCTTGTGATAGTTTTCTGCTGCTTTTATGTGCATATTTTGTTTATAACTGGTGATACATACACCAGTGTGTTAGGGGCCCTGTGGTTTACTTACTTACTTTATTTATTGTTACAGCTAGCTAAGGATTCACAGGTAGATACAAAGTATTTTTTTAAATAAAACTTTTGTTTTGTTTTGTTTTGTTTTGTTCTGTTTCAGGAATTGTTTTTTGGTTTTTTTTGCAATATCTTAAAAGTCTTCTCCAAGTATCAGAGCTTGGTATCTCAAAATACACCAGCAGATGACGCAGTCTTTTTGACTTTCCTTCCTATGGTACTGTCCCTGTTGGCTGTGTCTAAATGTTAAATAGTGTTGTATATAACTTGCGCCTATGGATGTCTGTGGGACATGGCAGTAGCTTTTCAGATCTTTATCATCCAATCTGCCTTATGATTCTTTCTTCAGAGCCCCAGGCCAAGAAAGGGAAAAAAAATAGTGTTTGCTTCCCACATTGCTCATGGAAAAAGCTGAATAGAAGCAATTAATGTGAAGTAAAATTACTTTTATTAATACTGCTCTTCACAGACAAGTTCCAGCAGTAGTACAGCTTTAATGGAAAGATCATTCAGCTGTGCTGTAAATTTCCACATACAGAGAAGCACTGAAAACTGAAAGCCAAGACATAAAAAGAAGAGCTATCCTTGCAAACCCTTTGTGTTGATCTAGCATCTGTTCTAGGCATACCAGCCAGCAGAGACCTCTGGAGGCTGCTCATGGCTTCATCCTCCTCCGCATTGGCATCCATCATGCAGGAGACGCATCTAAATACACCATCTGTGGGACAGCCATTTGCTCCCACAGTGCGTACATGAAAGTCCCACAGCTTTCCCATTTCTGGACCATATGCTGCTCTCATTTATATCCCATGGATTTGGAACTGAGGCATAATGTAAACGGGAAAGCCTAGTTACCAGGATCTGCCGTTTAATTTATGCAAAAGTGGGGCACTGTCATTCTACAGATCATATGGTGAACACTTTAGGAATCCATCATTTACATAAAGATAGCAGTGCCCTGAAAAGTAATACATGTATGAAGACACACATCTGAATCATGTAATATACACCCAGATTTCTATTACTACCTCTCTTCCTCTATGATACTTGTTTTTTACTTTTAGGTTAGATCATTGCAGACGCAAAGAAGGAATTTGCATCTGGGCTAGGTTTCCAAATGCATTCAAAATTTAATTACAACTGTGGTTTTCAATCAGCCACTCTCTAGTTACAAAAATTCCTTTTCCTCAAAATTCTATGAAGATTCTTCTTTCTGTTTTTTGAACATCTTTTTACCAGTTTAATCTGTGAATAATTTGATCCCCTGTAAATGATAAGCTTCATTTATTCTTTTGTGGATTGAAATATTGAGGTGGCTCCACCACTGACATGAACTCTGTCATCTGTGTTTGAAGTTAGATGACATGGATTTTTTCTTTTTTAATTTTATTTTTTTTTAATTTACCTTATGGGTCTGGCAAGGATTAGCAGTCAAACACATCATATTGCTTCCATTAATACACAATCATAAACAATTATATTACTTTCATGACACTTTTAGTATGTTTGATTCCAACTGTTTAGCAGCCTTTTGTTGATGTAAAGCTATTGGGACAATGGCAGTACAGTCCTGAAGGCACCATCAAGTAGTGTAAAAGCAAATTGAGCTTTGACTAAGCTAACCTTGACTACCCTTGTGTGTGACAATCTTGATTAGCTGGATATCTGATACTGTATAGAAAAAGGAGTAGGGGAAGCTGCAACAAGGCAGACAGACTCCTTCTTGTGTTTGCTACCAATTTGCATGCCCTTGTGCTTTTCTCAGATGACATGTATTTTTTTGTTGCCTTGGCTGAAGGCCAGGTATATAATTCTCCAAACAGTTGTGAGCTAGGAGTTCAGTACCTAAATGCATCATGGATTTGAACTTCAGTGCCTTCTTCCTGGCACCACAAGGTTGTTGCCTCTGCTGTAAACTGCTGTGCCACTGAGGCAAACCACTGAAAAACTGCTGGTCACATTACAGGGATTGTTTATTTCTGTTGCTATTAGGAGATTTGTTAGGAGGGGCTGCGTTTGTCCCCATTCATGGGTCTCTTTCATAATTCTCAGTATTGAAGATGCCTTTCATTGAGAGAAGTGGTCTAACAGTCCTCAAAGGGAGGGGGGCAAAAAAAGTGAAGTGCTGCTGCCTTCCTTACACTACTCAGTTCACCCTTCCTTAACTTTTTGCAATAATACCATGCAATATGGAGGGTAAGGAAACACATGCCTGCCCACTCCAACTTAGCCTTTGAATAAGCTAGCAGTACTCCCTATCTCATCAAGTTGTGTCAAGTGTTCATTGCAAAACTATAGAAACTGGAGCATCTTGCTATCTCATGGCAGTACACAATTAGTATATTGGGATGCAATTGGTACTTGGTGGCTTCCTGAAAAGAAGTAGAATGAAGGCAGGTTTAGCCAAGTTGTATATGTTGTTAAGTGATGCCACCGTCTGGTGAGCTATTATTTTTCACAGCAGATTGTCATGACACCTTCCACTAGCTGAGCAGTTTCATCAAAGGCTACAGTTTTAGCTCAGCCTACCTGTGTCTGAACAGATGCCCCTCTAGGGACCAGGGTTAGCACAGCTGTCTTAGGCTCAGCTGAGGTGTGTGAAGGAAAACAGGCACTTTGGCAGTGAGCAGAGGAGACATGTGACCATGAGTTAGTAGCCAGATATCCTCTGTATTTCTTTTGGACTCTATGATTTCCCTGCTGGGGTGAATTTTGTGATCTAGTAGTGAGGTCAAGCTGCTTAAAGGTTATTAAAGCTCTGAAAGCTCTTGCCCATGCAATAGCATGAAGATCTTACTTGCATGATGAAAGAATGACGACATGAACACTCAGACAGGAAATATTAACAGAATCGGAATGATTGTGCAGCCTGACAATTCAAGACATGTGGTTTTTCATCCCTTTTTAAAGTTATTTTGAAGTAAGATGGAATAGTGTTTAAGTAAATATAACACCTTCTTTCCAAAATTCCGTACATGTTGTGCTATACTCTGTGAAATTTATCTTCTCTCTGATGGTTATAGACTTCGATCTCTCTCTTTTCAAATCTTTTTTACTTTTTAGTGTGATTACTGAAGGGACCAAGTTTTCCCTTGCATTAATATCAGTGAGTAATTTTAATGTTTGGCTCTCCAGAGAGCAGCAAGTGGAAAGTTCTCTTTCTCAGACACAGGTCCTTTTTCTGCAGTAACTATTGCATATAACTGCCAGAAGTACTGGAGAACAGGTGAAAAGCTTTGGAGTGTTACATGTTAGTTTCCATTTGCTTTCAGGGACCTGTTGATTTTAAGAAGCAAGTCCATCCCTTAATACAGAATATCTGTTCTCCATCTTTGATCCTAACCACACTTCCCAGGCGTTAGATTAACTACAGTCTCCTGAGTGCCTGATTTCATCTCTCTTCTTTCTTGTTCACATATCTTAGTGTCACTGAGGAATATTCATCCCAAGCCCTGTAAACATCCTTCTGTACTAGATATTATGTACTTTATACAGCTTAGTGCCAGCTGTCCGCTAATGATCAGCAGTGTAGAACTGCTTATTGACTTTCAGGAGAGCTCTGGAGATTGTAAACAATATAGTCTGTTAATTTTGACCAGAGACGTTAAATTTCCTGATTCACGAAGTCAGGAAGGATACTAGTCAAGAACAGACTTATTGCTGATTACCATGACATCTTTAAAGAACAATGTGCATTTCTCAAATCTTCCATGAAATATTCCACCTCACTGTTGAAAACTGATACTTGTGCACAGTGAAGACGCAGATAACAGCAGTCAGAGGGAGAAGACAGTAACTTGTTCCTTGGTGAAATTCCTTCAATTCAACTCACTTTCATCTGCTTTTCACCTTCATAGTTCTTGTATGAGTTTGTAAAAACCTAAAGAAGTAGAGTAATTTACCCTTAATGACTTCATTTAACTTCATAGTAGTATGAGGTTTTTTTTAAAGGGTCATTTAGCCCAATTCTCCTTCATTGGTTTCAGGTAAACATCTTGATTTCCTGCTGCACAATGGCTATAGACTTTGGATTTGGAGTGAGTTTTGTGTTTGTTTGTCAATAGTTAATGATGTCATTAACACCTAAATCATCATGGAGAATGTAATTTTGTGTTCTGTTTTGGGTATCAGGACTACCATCAGCTATTGCAAGTAAAAATAGAGAATCACAGTCTTGGCATACAAAAATTTAAGGAAGGACAACATCATCAACTATTTCACTGTTTAGTGTGATTAGAAATTTACTAATTCAACATATTTGGCCCCACTTATTTAACTGCCTGTATAAGTCACCATACACACACATCTCTGTGAAAAATATAGATATGCATAGAAGCATAACAGCAATGTGAAATAAGTGCATGGGGTTCAAACAAAAGCAAATTCTTTCTGAATCATTCTTGGATTGCATAATTTGCATGAATAAAAGTTCTTTGCAAATTCCTCTGTGAGCCAAAACAGGGTTTGACCATGCTGATTGTTACATTTGTTATTTTTACCTCCAGTTTTCGAAACCCTTTGCTATTCTTAGATGACAAAATAGCGGGAGGGCAGGTAGCTGTCAGAGCAGTCAAATTCAGAGACAGAAGTCAGGACTTTGTATTTCCAGTCTTGTGTCCTATGGTTCAGTTTGTCATCTATGCAAGAACAGCTGAGGAGCCAAGAAAAGTCCAGGTGCTGCAGATGGAGAAACAGAGTGAGAAACCAGCCATTGTCATGTTAAATGCCTGTGCTCTTTTCGACATGCCCCGAAGCACACAGTAACATAAAGGATAGAGAAGTCCCACAGTAGAACAGTTAAAAGCATATACATTAAAAATAGCCAAACTGGAACACGATTGAGAAGTCCATTACAACACTGCTTAATTAATACTCACAAGTAGGTATGAAGGATAGCACCAGCACAGAAATCAGATCCTGCGCTACCTCCTTGGCTTCCTTGTGTTTTTTAGGTTCAGCCTAAGAAGGGTGCTGCACTGGGGAGATCCACCAAGCTCTCCCTCATCTTCCCAAATCTTTCCTTCCTTGTCTCCAGGGCAAGGAAATGTCAGCATGCTCACAGGAAAGTAACCACAATGACACCCAGGCACCTGAAAGTCAGCTTAGTAATAACTTTCCTTTTCTTGGGCTTGTTTCAGCATGTCTGTGAAGGGCAGTGAAGTTATCATGTTGAATGTAAGAGGAAAATGCATGAAACATGAAAACAAGCTGGAATCTGACACTGTGTGAAATAATATGTACTGTTTTGGACCAGTGACCGGTTTATCAAGGTAGCAGTTGAAGGCCTTGGAAAAAGAACATCAGGTTATGGTAGCTAAAGCAGATGACTGAGAAAGTACGTCTCATTTTTGACTCTTCATTTTGATGGGTGCTACTCGCCTGTTTTAGTCTGAGGTAAGCAAAAACAAGCTATGTTAATGATTCAGTATTCAGCACATGGACACTGATAATGTTTTGTATCCAGGATCCAGCCTGTTTTAAACAGCAGGGTCATATATTATCAAATGTGTATGCCTTATACACCTAGGAAAAGACACTTATTTGTGTATGCTATGCTGTTGTTTCTATTAGGCTATCAGAATTGGTGGGGTGAGTATGGTATATCGCCCCAAATATACACTTTCTGTTACTTTGGTCCTACTCATGGTGTAAATTCTGCAGGTTTGGGGGATTCCTGGAGGTTAGGATCAGTCAGATTTTCAACCTAAGGAGTAAGATGTTAAAAAGGGAATGACAGGACATGAAATACTATGACAATACAGTGGGAAAACATTTTTTCTATACCAGAACTGATAAATGGGTGTATGCTATGCCCTCATGCAAGGATATGGAGAAATAGTCTAGTTCGGTACTTGTTAAGACTATTATCATGCCAATCCTACCTCCTCTTTACTTTGAGCGTTAACCAATTCCAGGGTGTTTTCCTATTGACACCTCAAGCTTTTTTCAAACCTTCCTATTCCCTTGGAAGTCAGAGAAAATTTTGTATTGTGAGCTTAATGGAATGCGAGTTGCAGTCCCCTTAGCTCTGGACTCATCCTGGAAAGGTCAGAGAAAATAAGTTATTTTTGAGAAATTGTAGCCATGCCTTGGATAGATTTCTAATTCCAGGTTCTGATTGGAAAAACAAACAAAAACAAAAAGCAAACACGAGTCCAAGTACCTATTTCTGTAAATCTTATGAATTCATTAATGTACAAAGAAATGGTTTTGGAAATAAAATGGAAAATTAGAGTAGCATATTAAGAAGATTCCTAGAAAATAACTTAGAAATTTTTAGCACTGAAAATCTCCTCAAGCTTTTGATGTTATAAATGAATCTATTTTAAAAGTACAGATTCAATCTTTTCCAAAACTGTCAGACTAATTGTTTCATGATATATTAGCTTTCATCAGTATACTTTCATTTTCCTGTAGCAGTGAATACGAAGAATATACTCGGCTATATTGTAGTTCAGTGCAATGATCATACTGACATCTACTGG
This sequence comes from Bucco capensis, assembly GCA_013396975.1. Taxonomy (NCBI): domain Eukaryota; kingdom Metazoa; phylum Chordata; class Aves; order Piciformes; family Bucconidae; genus Bucco; species Bucco capensis. The sequence continues at coordinate 8,873 of VWZO01041607.1, forward strand.
TGTAATATTATTGTGTGTGGTATTTGAGGTAAAAAATTACAAGTTTCTCCGCTGTAGTATTAGAAAACACCACTGTCTACAAGTACTTATTTTACTTTTCCTTTTGCACAGAGAAACTGCTGAACAATAACCTTTGCTTTCCCTTTACCAATGCATAGCTTTCCAAAACTACAACAAATCACAGGCAATCTGGCCTAACCTAACAATATTGACATATCTCACTCCCACTGTGGCATCAGAGCAAGATGGAATATAAACTCATTTATAGTAAATAAATTATTATTTTGAAAATATTTTAAAATGTATTTGAAAAGATATTTTAAAAAATTAATGTATTGTTACTCCAGATAGTAACAATATGAAGAGCCATTTTTAGTTGGAGTCCTCCAAGTATTGCACAAATATTAGTTAAAAAAATATAGTTCTTTTGCGGTGTTGATTTATGATATTTTCATTCTTTTTATGTTTTTCAAGACATATGTTCATGTTTTTCTTGCATCTAAATCTAAAATTCAGGGCTTCAAATAGTGGATTTATTTATGATTTTGTGGAAATGCTTCTGTAACTAGGAAATCTAAATATTTGAAAATTATTGCTCCTAAACAGGCTTAGAGCTTACCTTTTAATTTCCAGCTGTGAGAATATTGTGATAGACCTTGCTCTTTGTAAAAGAAATTGTTTCCTGTTTTCCCTCTTTGTCCCATTTTCTGCTCTACAATGTCCTTTAAACAATGTTGTCTTTCTGTAAACAAAGACTGTAGCAGGCAGCTGTTTGGGAAAAACATTTGATGTTGCAGCAGTCAACTAACTTGTACTTATTCAATTTCAATATTTCTAACTTAAAATGTTGCCTATATTTTATTGTATTGTGAAACAGTGATGGTATGTTAATTCTTCACATGCATTCTAGATTGTTCATTCCCTGTCGTGTATATTTGATAATTACGTGTGTCTAAATGATGCAGCCGTATCGGGTAGCAGGAGCAGGATGGTTACACTAGCACAGTGCCCCCTTGGGCTAAAATGTTTTGTTGCATAGACCCAATTAGCTGAGTCAAGGTACTGCATGAATGTGGATCTAAGTTTCTGGAACGTAAGCTGTCTCTGAATATCTGAAGTTAGGTTAGGTGAGGTATGCACAGCAGTGGAACACGCTGTGCAGGCACAGCTGAAGTGCTAGGTAGCAATAAGAAGTCAGGACTCGGTCTAGTGGCAGCTTGAACCATGCTGAGGACCAGTTCTGCAGAGAAACTACTAGGGACTTGATGCCTTTCATGCTCTATGGGCTTGTAGCAGGTTCAGCTGGCTTCTTTATCACACTATATGCCTCTTTTCTTCTGACACTTGGTAAACCTAGTCCTTAAATTTCTCTTATTTTCTCTTAGGTGTTCAAGTGATTTATTTACAATTTTGAAGAGAAATTAATAAACTCTTTTTTGAGCCATTGTATCACAGTATCACAGTATGTCAGGG
>VWZO01041608.1:0-11015 GCA_013396975.1 Bucco capensis
AATCTGGAAGGAGGGTAGAGGGAGTGGTGGTGGGCTACAGGAAAGACTCGTTGGTGACAACTGCTTCTCATTTTAGGGCAATTTCCCAGCAGCTTTGTGGAACCTGTGGATATTCCCCCTTTGAAGCAGGGAGAAAAACTGTTTGTTTGTACCAGTGACTTCACATCTCAAGAGCCAGGGAGCTTGTCGTTGCAGAGAGGTAATCTTCATTCCCTTCTTTGTTTCGCATCTCATAGCCGTCACTGTTCCTTCCAGAAGCATGAACCTAGTCACAACATCCAGCCTAGAATGGCAAGAGAAACAGGGAATTTCCTAATACCTCATGACATGGGTCATGTCAATTCCACCATGGACCTTTGAACTTCTGCCACTCTGATACTGTCTTTTCATGATCTGTCACTACTTGTGAAATTCTGAGAACTGGAGTCGTCTGATCATAGTAAACTTAGAGCTGCCTTTTAACTGCCCTCCAGTCCCTATATCTTAAATTTGCATTTGGGGGAGAATTCAAAGCTTTTGTGCACCTTCGTGGATTTGCAGCCAGAACTGTGTATCCTAGATATGTGTGTGCAAGAAGCTGCCAGTTCTTCATGCCTTAACCCCATTCTGTTCTCTTGCGCATCTTCAGCATGCACTGCACTCTGTGCAGAGTGCCAGACCTTACCCACAACAGTAAGGACATGAGGAGGCAGGAATAAGAGATGGGAAGCAGTCATAAAGGGTAGTTTTGAACTGATGTCTCTCATTCCTTGCAGGAGACCTGGTGATCCTGGGGGGGTCCCTGGCCTCCAGCTGGCTCCAGGGCCGAAGCAGCTGGGGTTCCAAGGGCTTTTTCCCCTCATCATGTGTGCGGGAACTGTGCCTTTCAGTCCGGAGCCGTCACCTGTCCCAGAGTACTCTCCTGGAGGTGCCTGCTTACTCACTGGGCCAAGCTCAGGCCCTAATGGACCTGTCTGCTCAGCTGGAAGAGGAACTGGACTTCAGAGAAGGGGATGTGATCAACATTGTTGGTGTCCCAGAGCCTGGTTGGTTCGAAGGTGAGCTCAGAGGCCGCAGGGGCATCTTTCCAGAGGGTTTTGTGGAACTGCTTACTCCTCTACGAGCATCAGGAACCTTAGTGGAGCCCACAGAGACTTGTGACACCAATGGGACAGTAGACATGCCACCCAAGGAGGAGGAGGAGGATCCAGGGAGTACTTATGGTATTGCCCTCTATCAGTTCCAAGCCCTGGAGTCCAAGGAACTGGATTTTGATGTGGGTGACAGGATTCGGATCGTGGGCATTCTGGAGGATGGGTGGCTGGAAGGGGAGCTGAGGGGGAAGCGCGGCATCTTTCCACACAGATTTGTGAGGCTGGAAGCCTCTGAGGCTTGCAGAGAAAAGGCAGGTGGTGAGGATCCCCAAGGTGGAGGGAACTGTGGAGTTCACCTGAAAAGCACCTGCTCCAAAGCTCTTCCTTTGCCAGGGAAGGATGGCAGAGAAAAAGAGGAGGGCTCAGCTGCACATGCTGAGCCTGACACCGTTTTGTCTCAGAAGATGGGGAGGTCAGAGGATCCTCTTGACACTAACTTGAGAGAGCATCAGACCTTTCCAAGCACAGGACACCAAGGGCCATGTCCCAAAGGCACAGTGGACTCACTCCCCTTTGACCACACAAAGACGATCAATGGTCTTCTCCCCTCAACTCAGCTGCCTCCCCAATGGGGCAACAGGCCTGGCGAAGAAAGTGAGTTGGAGCCTGTAGAGACCATTTCCATCTCCCCAGGAAAGTCAGAAACTCATACCGTGCCTGACCATGAGGGAGGCAGTCTCATTGTATCTCCGCGGGCTCCCCATTCCCCCCTAGATCCTTGCAGAAGCCAGGCAATTTCTTCTCCTAATAGCTGGGCAGGATCCCAGCCCAAGGAGAATGTGAGCAGTCCCCAGGACCTGGATGATTGGGTGGACAGTCAACAGGAGAAGTCCAAACCTTGTTCCTCCAGCCTAGGAGGTGCCCAGGTGGGCCTGGACACATGGGCTGGTAGCTGGGGGGAATGTTGCCAACTCATAGCACAGGGAGACAGCTGCGTGGACCTTGACTCCAAACTAACAGAGCAGCTGGCACAATTTGAGAAGAGTCTGTCGAGTACTGGCACTGAGCAGGACAAGGTCTCTCGCCACTTCTCTATCTTGGATTACAGCTCTGAGAAGGACATTGTCCGTGGGTCCCCAGAGTGTGCACCTCACACCAGGCAGCCAGAGAGGAGGAAGGCCCTGAGGCCACCACCTCCTCGGCCCAACAGCCTTGCAACAACCCCTGTGCATACACTGGGTGGCCAGGTGCCCAAAGGCAGGGCTTTGTCGTTCTCAGTCAAGCCCTCGCGCCCTGCACCCCGGCCACCATCAAGCAACCAGCGGAAAAATGTGGCCTCTGCGCAGCTTCAGCCCAACACCCAGAACCAGCAGGTGGAGGAGGGACATGAGGGCTTGACACAGGCAGGATCAGCTTCCCCCTGCTCCATCCTGCTGACAAGGATCGGAGAGGTGGAACGAGACCTGGAGGCTTACAGCAAGACCCACGCTGAGCTAAGCCTGATGCTAGAGGAGCAGCAGGATGAGCTGGTGAGAGCGGAGACCCTGGAAAACCTTGATTTCTGTGACTCCAACATTGAGAGCCTCAGTGTGGAGCTGCAGGAGCTGAGAGGTAAGTCTGCAACAGCATGGGGTCTGGGTGCTTCAGTGGAACAGGTAGCCCCTGCTGCACATAGGCATTGTTGGAGCCAGTCTTTTACTTTCTTCTTTAATTCCTGATTTTGGTGGTTTTGCAGTATAAATCAGTGTGATTTTGCCAGAGAACCACAGTGTCATTCTGAGGACATCTCTTAGCCCTGGCCTTCCCCACTCCCTTTTCCTTCCAGATCTCCCATTTCCTCTTCCAGCCCCATTGTACATCCAGAGCCCTCATCTGATTCATTCCAAGTGTGTCTTTGCTCTCAAGCAAAAAAACAGCTGCTGCAGGTTCAGTCTCACTGCCTCATCCCCTCTTAGCTGTAGGGGAGTGAGCAGCAGCTTCAGAGTGGCTTTGCTGGTGGTCCTGCAGTTGAGATTTGGGTTGATGTCTGTGACTGCCCTCAGCCTGTCAGGGCACTGGATTTCCTACAGATGATACAAAGCTTTAGGGACTTGTCACTCAAATCAGAAGGGATGCACAAACAGGTGCTGAACCTGGCCTAGAAGTGGGGAGGATTAGTAGGCAAAAAATAAAGCCTGCCTCTGTGCTTCTACCTTCCATGGACTCCAGAATTTTAGGACAGGAAAAACAAAGAACTTTAAGCGGCCACATGTCTGTAGCTAAAAAGATTACTTTTGTCCTTGCAGCCCAGAAAAATTACTCAGGGAAGATAACTTTGCCCTGTTTATATCGGCACATTTGTGGTCCAAAACCCAAAGATGCCATATAAAGATCAGTACTGATAATTAAGTTATACTTGATATTACAGTAGACAAAGTGAAAAGATAGGACCACATACATCTCCCACAGTCTCTTTCCCAGCTTCTCCCAGGAGCTCTGACACTGCAGTTCTTTTACCAAAGCCCACGATGTGCAGGAAATGTGGGCACTGCATGCAGGAGGCGGAGTGAAATGCCAGCCCCTGCCGGGGTATTACTCACTCTGACTTCATTGCCTCCATCCTCCCACTGCTTAATCTGCGCTGGGGAGCCTAGGCGCTTTGCTGCAGGATTGTGTCTGATGCAGAGCACAGGGGAATGAAGGCTGGTGTGGGTGCGCCAGAGAAACAAAACCTCTCTGAGAGAAATAGCCTCTCTGATCCTACGATAAAGATGTACCCTACCCAGCCTCTGTTTCATCCCTTCTGCCACAGCATGGCCAGAGAGCATTTCTCAGGCTTGCTAGCACAGCCTTAATGCAGTAGGTCAGATCAGTAATGTGGAGTTGCATCAGCACAGCAAAATGTGTTTGCACCATGCCTCAGGTGCGCCATCTGCTTTGCTACCGTTAGGGGCACATTGAGACATGCTGAAGAGAGAAAAGCTTTCCCTAAGCATTGACCAGCAAACAAATCAGGGCTGGCATAATCCTGGGGGAACTTGGTCCCTTGATACGTCCTTTGAGGAGCGAAAGGAAGAACAGAAAATACATGGTTTTATAAAATACATATTTAAAACCTGCCAGTTCCTTCTTTGGCAGACTAGGGGTTCACTGATCACCAGGCTTGGGCAGGATTAGTGCTTGCCCTCCTGCAGTTGGAGTAGGAGGGTCCATTCATTTTTTGTTTTTTGTCTTCTACCAGCTGGGAACATTGGCTGTGCATACCTAACAAGTGTTGAAAGAACCCGAGAGGTGGATGACATCCACTGACTCTCTTGGTTTCTGTCTAAGGCCTGCTGTAGTCATCTCTTGGTTTCTTACAGAAGCTCCTCTGTTTGGCATAGAAAACTGGAAATATTTTGCAGCCTGAAGTGAGAGGCATTACTGGAGTGTGTTTCTGTAGGTTCCTGAAAAACATTGTGTATTGTCACTGGACTCCATAACCCAGATAGACCCTTCAAGGACCCCTGTTCCTATCAGCAGGGGGACCAGCTGTTCATCCTGGAGTGGGGAACTGGGCAGCTGTGGCTGCATGGCATTGTGTAGGCATGGCTCAGGGATGTTGTTCTCACGCAAGTAGCTGCTCATCTCCAGCTCTTCCCAGGACCTGTGGGTGAGGGCTGGGAAAAGGATGGGCTCAACATCAGGTTTGAGCCAGGGGCAGCCTGAAGGCCTCACTTTCCTCCAGTGAGGTGTGGAGCACAGCCCAGCTTCTGCTAGGCCACGTTGTTTAGCCTCCACACCAACAGGAGAATGAAGGCAGTGGAAGGAGATCTAGTATCCCATCTCTGGTCTGTGGCTTCCCACAGTCTCAGGCACTGTCTGTTTCCCTTCCCTGAGGATGTTGGTCTTAGGGCAGGGCCTCCACATGCTCCAGTGCCCTCCTTTTCCCTGCCTCTGAGACGCCTGCGGAGAGGCTTTAGCAAAGCTGTGGAGCCGGTTTGGGTGGTGAGAGCCTGCCTAGTCCTGGCCTCCCTCCCCAGGGCTGGTTACTGATTACTTTGAGCAGCAGGTGGAGGAGACTGGGGCTGGCCGTGATTGGGCCAGCGCTTCTTCATACACTTGCTGGCTGGTTTCAGGAAACAACACCTGCGTTTCACTTGGGACAGGAGCACTGGAGCAGAGTGGAGAGGCAGCATTAGCCTGGGCCTGTGCTCAGGAAGCAGGTAGCAAACGGAGTCAGCACCTGCTCCACATCCCAGCAGGACTATGTGCACTTATCCTGGGATGGAACAAGATGTGGATGATCCGAGGCAGGAGTCATGGCTCCTTGGCTGGGAATATGAGGACTGCTGTGCCGTGCGTAGAGAGGATAAGGCTGGGGTCACTGTGCTGGGTGGTAAGGCTCACTGCAATGACAGACCCAAGGCTAGGAGACAGTACCCAGACTATCGGGGAACAGACAGCAGCTGGGACAGTTACAGAAGAAGAGGGGAGGGCATCTCCATGGACCGATGGAGCGTGAATGGAGATTATGGAGGTTTTTGGAAGGGAGATACCCAGTGCACAGACTGCAGGAGAGCAGACAGTGCTTGGGAAGGCAAAAGCCAGGATAAAGAGGGTAGAACCTATAGGGTGTATGAGAGGGAGGGCATTCAATACAGTGACTGCAGTTCTGAGATAGGACAAGGGTGGTACAGAGACAGCAGAGCACCTGGGCGGTGTTGGGAAGGGGAAAGGCAGTATGAAGAGGATAGAGGCCCAGGAGACTATAGCGGGGAGAGAAAGCAGTATCAGGAGGACAGAGATCCTAGGGACTACAGTGAAGAGGAAAGGCATTATGGGGAAAAGAAAAGCTGGTATAGGCAGGAGAGGGACTCTGGGAATTATAGGAAGGGAAGAAGGCAGTATAGAGAAGATGGAGGCAATCAAGTATATAGGGAAGGGGAAAAGTGGTACAGGGAGTGTGGAGGGTCTGGGGTATATAGAGAGCAGGAAAGGCAGTGTAAAGGTGTTAGGGACCAAGAAGACTTTGAGCAGCACAGGCAGCCCAAAGGCCCTGTGATGGACGGCAGTAGTCTGGACAGAAGTTGTAAAGCTCCTGAATTTGCAGTCTGGTCCTCAGGAGACGGTAGAGTGATCCTGGGGTCAGGCACCTGCTGCACACAGTCCAAGATGCAGGACATGGATTACAATGGCTATGGAGAGCTGGAAAGAGCAGCCCCAGGGCCTGGGATGCCAACCAGGAGCAGTGGCCAGGCAGAGCACTCAAGGGTACGCACTGGCCGCTCGGACTGGAGCCAGATCTGGGAACAGGAGGCCAAGGAAGCAAACAGAGTGGGCTCCATGCTGCAGCGTAACAGCTTCTACAGACGGACGGCTCCCAGTGCCCTGCGGCACTCAGAGTTTGTGCAGACCAGGAAGGAGAAGCAAGGTACGTGGGGAAATGCTGGGCAGTTGCCTTGGGTGTGCCTTCACCCTCCCCTCGCACCAGGGCAGCGCTGAGACTTGCACAGGTGAGTGGCTGGCACAGCCTGACTGTCATGGGGAAACCCTGAGGCTTGCTGAAATGGGCATCATCATCATTACCCCTCTGTAGGGATAATGTCACCTACCTGTCTTGCAAGGGCTCTTATCCCCATTTTGCAGAGGCCTAGGTGGACAGGAAGCTGAGGTGGCACAGACCACCTGTCCACAGGCAGAAAGAAGCAGGAAATTGGGGAAGTTGTAGCACTGAGACTTACACAGAGGGCAAGTACTTGTAGTTGTGTGGTTACACATGGGCACTGGGGCATTTGTACATTGGGGGCCTGTCACAAATGGGAATAGTATATTATGCATTGCTAGTCTCTCGGTACAATCCTATAGCATGTCCTGGATCCCCAAGCTCGTCCCTGTGTCTCTAGTCCCAACAACTGATACACTGAAGCTGGAGAGATACCAAAGCTGAAGGGTGCAGGCTGTCTTGTCATGGGCAGGATCATCCCATTGATGCTGTGGCTGGGACTGAATTGGCTGTAGACAGCTTTGTGGGACTTGGCGTGTTGTTGCAAGAATCAGTATGTGTTGGGGAAGGGGCAGCAAGGTGGTAGGGTCTGGGCAGAGGGACTGAAGAAGCCCTTCTTGGTGGACTTTTCTCCTACACTCTTTCTACCCACATCTGTCTTGGGCACCTGTGTGTGAGCTCTCTGTGAAGAGGGATTGAAACACAAAGGAAAACAGCACCGCAGTGCAGTGGCCAAAGAGGTGGCAGAGCTGGAAGGTGCTGCTCTGTGGGCTTAAACAGTGTCAAGTCTGTCCTTTGAAGGTATTTGATTAAGCAGGCTCCGATGGCTGCATTTCTATACTCTCTGGCCACCCTGGTAGGGTGGGACTTTGCTCAGCTGTGTCCCCAGGGCGAGGGAAGGGAGAGGCTTTACAGTGCCAGGGTGTCCAAAGGGCAGCAGGGAAGCTAGAAGCAGCCTGGAGCAGAGTGGGGAGGGAAACTGTCCATAAAGCCTTATCAGGCTGGGCCTGTTTTTGCAGGAGTTGAGGGGACAGACTGCAATGCCAGGGGATCACCTTCACTCCTCTGATGTTAAATACAACACTGCATACACCCACGCTGGCACTGGGAGGGGTGTTGGATTTTTTTCCACACTGGCAGGCTCAGGGGCAGGGGAGCAGCTTCAGGAGCTTCAAGGCAGGCTGCCCTCACTGTCAGGGTCAGTGTCCCTCAGCAGAAAGGGGAGGAGGAAGGCTCCAGGTGTTTTGTAACACTGTCCAACCTGTGGCCTGTTTCTGGCTGCAGTTCCTTGTTAAGTTACTCCTCCGGGGGCACAGTGCTGCACCAGCAATAGCCCTCCTTAGAAAATACGCTTTGCTGCTGTAGCTACTTCAATGTAAGACCTCGCCAGCATTAGCACTTCTTCAGTGCACCTTACCAGCATCTGGGAGCCTCCCCAAAAGCCTTCCTATCACACTTGGCAGCAGACACCCTCATGGCCTGCTGGTAGGAAAAAGTCAGCTGTTTTTCTCCACTGTGTGTTCTGTCTGCTTCACTCCTAGGTTCCTCCTCCTGTCCACAGAGTAACAGAACTTAGGACATGAAAACATGGTAGAGATGGCATGGCCTGATCTTTTCCATAAACAGGTTTATTACACTTAACAGATTTCTCTGTGTGGCAGCCTGGTGACAGCTACTTGATTAGAGCATCTTTTCTGGGGTGAGACTTAGATGTGTCTGCCTGCCACATCAGCAGAAGGATCTGTTGTAGTTTTGCTGCGTGACATCACTCTTACATGTTTTACACGCTAATGTGTTACATTTCAGCCCTGAACCCCAACCTTGTTCTAATAAATGAAGGCTTTTTAATTGATGGTATTTTCTTCTCAGGCAGGTACTACAATTAAGTAATTTTTCAGTCTTCAGGTTTTTGTAGTGAATAGAGTCTTAAAATACTCCTAGCAAAGACTCACAGGAAAAGTTTTCAGTACTTGTTTTTTCCTGTCCTCACTTATCTTTTAGTTCAGATTCTTCTAAGTGGACTTCAGAGCTGCGTCCCAGGTAGGTGTCACCACTTGCTTGCACAGAGGTATACCTTGCTGCTCTCCTGGGACCCTGTCTGAGGACCCCAATCTGCCTCTGCAGTGCTCAAGGAAATCCTGATGAGTTTTGAACAAAGTATTACAAACCAGAATATAGCCCTGTATGTGGCTGCATTTCTTGTCCCCATTAATACAGTAATGCATTTGCCTGCATTAACCCTGCTTGGTTTGAATAATTCCATCTTATTCAGAATACCTTGGATCACTCCATGACTCATGTGTCTCATGTTTATTTGCAATCCTGTAGATTTAAAGTAAATAGAAAATTACTGTTCAGTTCTCTATGTGACAGCAGTAATTTTCTGTTTACTTTAAAAATATTACATAGGATCAACTCAGAATAAAGTCCCTGAAGATTCTGATTAGGAATGTCGTCTTTTCTGGATATTCTCCACTGGCTATGGGTTTTTGAGGTGCCACTGAGCAAGGTCTTGTTTTTGCTTCTTAGGTAGAAAGAAATAGAATATTTATTGTATAATTTTGCCTTTGTGTCAAATTTTCCAAGAATTTTATTCTCTCTGCTTACTTATGGGATTGCATCATTGGAAGGGCTTCATTTCTCTTGGGTGGAAATAAAATTCTATTATAAAGTAGAGTTTTATTTCCTCATTTGAAAAATAAAAACCAGATTGTACATTCTGCTATAGAGGGATTTTTCTTGTTATCTTTTTTTCTCGTTTTTCTGTACTTCAGTGTTCCTGATAAGTTTGTTGTCTATTATCTGTTTTTCTGTATTTATTCATTTATTTATATTTTATGTCTTTATTGAAGCACAGACTCAGGACAGATTTTTAAATATTGTTTTCTTTCTTGTTTGCATAACAAGTTACAACTTTTCATTCTTTGTCGTGGTTTTTGCTCATAGTCACTTTGGTTGATTCCCTGCCTGAGCTTTAAAAGGTTAGCTCTTTGCAGACCATAGTATTGCTTAACATTGTTCTGCATGATGGGTTGGGACCATCCCCTGTTTGCAGTGAACGTGGTGGGGCTGTGTTGGGACAATGGTTGTCATTTTACCTGGCATAGAGACATCCTCACCAAGCAGGCTCTGCATGAGACAGCTTTGAGAAGTCAAGCCATTCCAGTGGCCCTGGAGAAGTGTCCCCAGACTGTTCCTGTTCAGTTCATTTTGTGGTTTGTCTGGATTTATCTCCTGCTGCTTGGTCTCAGGACTCTGTCAAGGCTGCTAACTTAATTCACTTCCTGTGGGCTGAAGTCCTCTCTGCTGCACCCCCTGCTTTCTCCTAAGGAGCGGTAAGACTCTGAATATATACAATCTATTGCTTTTGGAGCCCTGGATATATTTTGTTATAGGGTTATTACTAATGTCCAGAGTGAGAGTTTTCACTCCAGCCAGATCCTGCTTCTGGCAGCAAATTTAGCCTTTCACTCAGATTAATTATTCACTGCCCTAGTTTCATCCCCCCTCTTCTCTTGGCAGCCAGTGGCTCCTCCCCTCCTTGGCGTCTGCATACTTCAAATATTTGCAGCTGGTTTGTTTTGTCCTAAGTCACTGCTTGACTCTGCTGAGCAGTGAGCCTGGAGCTGGGCTCACCTCAGGGGTGGATGCAGCTCCCGTTCGAGATTCCTGCTTACTGAGCTACTACGAGGGCCTGTCCTCAGCACTGATGGGCAGCATGTCCCTCTTCGGATTGTGTTAGCAGCCTGGGCGCCCTGTGAGGCTGTGCTGTGCCGCGGGGGATGCTAGCAGGTGAGCCCTGACAAGGAGAAGTTAGGGGGCAATGCAGCCCTTTGGGTGAGTCCCCCCAGGCTGTGCACGATGGGCACACATCTTCTTGCATGTGGTCTTCATGGTGGGTCAACTCTGCATCCAGAGTAGGCCAGGGAGAAAACCTCTAATTGTGCGCATGCTTCTGCTAGGAGGTTGGGTAATTAGAATTAAAAGTTTTTATTAATTGACAGAAAGTCATTGAAAGTGATGTTTCTGAGATGAGCAGGATGAGCCATGTTATTGCAATATTTAATCATGGCCTCCATAGGGAGGGCAGAGGTAGGCACGTGTTCCAATAGGAGCAAGGTGCTCCTCTTGACACCTTGCTGCCAGGGGCTAGGTTACAAATCGGGGTTGAATCTCCCATGCATAAAGAGGCGAACTAGCAAAGCTCAAAAGCAGCTGCTCCTGGGAGACTGTTGCAGATCATCAAACCAATCCAGAGAGCCAAACACTTGTCGCAAATACACCAAAGGTGACAGAAAAAACAGTGTTGTTAGAGGCTTTAATTTAGAGGTGCAGGTTTCAGAGCTCATACAACCTATGAGATAACAAATTTTGAGACTCAGAAAATCATGATTGAGAACATAGGTTTTGGAAGTGTATTTCTGAATGTCCGTTTGGCATCCATGTCATAGACTTGTAGAATGGTTTGGGTTGGAAGG